>JAYRBW010027839.1:0-12319 GCA_036023295.1 Invenusta paracnida
CGATCAATAGCTCTGTAGTAATTATACTTATATAATTGGTTTAGAAGAATTATTTATGTAACGATTATATTATTCGTAATATATAATATATCACTCATTCTCTGCAGTAGAGCATTGTTTTAATGGTTTTATTGTTTAAAACCAACTTATGATGTAGGTGATTATACGTTCATTTATGATATGCGAGAAGTAACTGGAGACCGTCTACCGACCTTTATAATATGAAATAGGGGGTTACATGTTGTAGATGACTAATTTAGTGTTACACCGTTCGTGCCAATATATATAATATTGACTTTTTCTATATTATTATACCTAAAATAAAAGACAAAATGAATATATGGAAATAAGCCTAGATGAAATAAGACAAAATGAAATCGAAGCGAAATAAGACTAAGTGAGATGACACCATCAAAACATATTAACGTTCCTACGGTGATAATATAAAAATTGAAAATATTTATTTGTAGTCTATAAAGGTCGTGAATAGAACAACATATAAAATTATACACCACTATTACATGCATTGAACAAATTATATAAACATAAATGTTTTATGGACATAAGTATTTATATTTGTGTTTATATGTAATATATTAATATTGTGTTTTAAATGATGAGTTATTATATCTCCCGTTACTCTTTGCAACAATTTACCAAGATCACTACTCGTAATATAATGTTTCTAGTATCTGTTTAACTTTATTTCGCGGAAAAGTAGTAGTATATGATGAAATTTTGTTTAAGCTTTAATTAATATATTTATTCAGAAATTATAAATTAACTATTATTCTTAATATAGTGCAAGTATCATACTTATATTATATATATAGAGAGAGATAGATAATTTTAAACATAAAAACTATTAGTATAATTAGATAACATGATATACCTTCATTAGCAAAAAATAATAACAAATTTAATTTAGCCAAATAAATAACGGAAGACACAAACGCATATATTAAGTTCGTAACAATTCTTTTTGATATTCTATATTCGCATTATAATATGATTACAATATAAATACAATTAAAAATATAAAAATTAGAAATGAAAAAGAAGGTTTTGAAACTATATTTCGCACTCGTTATTTCCAATACCAATATTATTTAACTATAATAGATGATTTCCAGAAGAAACTATTAATAAATAAAATTATAATTAACAAAGTCTGATTTCTTAAATCTTGAAAATTTAGAATTCCCTGTTGATAATTTTGATAAGAATTAATACGTAATTTCTTACATTTGGTACATGTAAACCTGCAGAAACACAATTTATTCTATGAATTCTCAAAGCTATTTTTAAAACTTTGTTTAAAGTTTATATTTCTTGGCAAGTTTTAGGAAGTTACACCATGTTTTAATACGGAACTATGTAGTCAAGACTAAAAAATTTTGTCTTATGTTTGATAATTACAATAATTATTTCTCAAATTCCTTTTCTAAAGAAAATTCAATGGTATTAATCTTATGCATAAGAATAAGTAAGGTGTATTATGTAATTTCCATTATTATATAGTCAGTTTCATATTTGTTAATAAATAAATAAAATAAATAAAACACGTAGTAAAAAATTAATAACGAATTGTATGCAAAAATGGTGTTTATAATATCTATGGAAATCACACAGGTAAAAATTAAAAACAGATTAAGAAGACATAAATTCATAAGTAAACTATATACATTTACGAGACAGAAAAAACAATACTTCTTTAGGTTAAAATGCAGTAATATATGTATAACATAATTTAAAAATACGGTTATCTTACACTTTAATTTATTAATAATATTGAAATTCAAAGTCATTAGTTAAACTATTACAAATAAAGTTAAATACAGAATATTTAAATCCAAATTATCCATTTTACACGATTTATTAATTATTATTTAGAAAACGCTAAAAAATAACTATCAATTCCTAAAACATAATTTTGAAATGCTTCCATTATATCATATCACAAAAATTTATTCAAAAATTCATAACATTACACATTAATTATCACATAGATACATAATTCGAATAAAACGACCAAATTGCGGCAATATTGATAAAAATAATAATGTTATAATTCCTGATCAGTACGCTAGAATTATTGCCGTTTTATGTGTATAATTAATATATAAAATAAACTTTGAATAAATATTACAAGGTTTCTAGTGAACGACAAAGTCAAATGCATTTTTCTAAACCTCAGATTGTTTTTTCAATTGTATAATTTCATTATTTTCAGATAATATACCTATGTGTATAAAAAACATGTTTGAAACCGCATATTTCAAGACCAAATATAATAAAACTCTCAATAAATTTACCGCACTATTTATAGATCTAAAATTTCATTTAAACAACTACGCAAATAATCTTAGAGTTGCTGCCTGCGTTGTGTCATAAATAGATTCATTTTATTAATCAGAAGAAGGCAGTGAACAAAATGTAAATAAAAAAGTTATTTTCCTCTTGAGAGGTAACTAAATTTACGTTTCGCAACATTAAAAATTCATTAATATCGACAGATTTTTTTCTTTTCCTTCCAACTACTTCTCAACATTGTATGGGATTTATAAATTGGGATATATATTTTTATAAAAATGTTCCTAATAATAGATAGAAAAGCGTTTTTTAAAAATTTAATTAGTAGTTTAAATATTCATTTGATTTTTGATTTCTTACAAAAAGAAGTTCTCATTGCTTTCCATAACCTTTAACATTTATATTTTTAAGTACCATGAATGCCACTATTATATATATATATTTAAATATTAGTCATTTTTATAAAGAAGAACATAAATTATATAGGAAATGTAGTAGTACATTTCCTTTATTCATGTCTTTAAGTAGTAAATTGTGTTTTACATTCTAGAAATTGTAACAAATTCAAAAATCTCTATAGAATAAGATAATATGAACATGTGAACTTCATCTTTTTCAATTGTTTTTTCTGTATAGAGATAAAACGAATTTTATTAGCAAACTATATTTATGTAACACTCAATTATGTCAACTAAAATGAATAATTTAGTAATATTTTTTAACATCTACATAAAATCTACATACAAATGTGTTTTATAATAAAAATATAAATATATAAGTAGGTAGGTACCTTTTCCAATCATTGATCGTACATAAAGTACTAAAACATGCACTAATTTTAAAATATTAAAATTTTAATTTTAATAAACAGACAATAACACATGTTTTTTTTTATTTTTAAGGTAACTATAACAAATCAAGAATATATATGAAATTATGCTTTTAAAATACCTATGCATAAATATAAAATTTAAAGTAGTTTATATAAAAATATAAAAATGCATTTTGTGTTGAATAGAAATCCTTATTTGTCTATGTATATATGAACATAAATATATGTTTATAGTGGATCTATAAATCTACGAGCATATAGATGTATATATAGATTATTACTGTCTGTGTAGACCCAAATTTTATCTTCAGATAATCAAAATAATAATGTTCATTGTATTTTTCAACGATAAACCATTTTTAATTTTGAACTATTAACTAAATAAAATTTTGTAATAAATCAATTTACATTTCAATAACGGCTTTTTAAAAGAGTATATTAAGAGCATGCCTCATAGTTCTTATTAGAATAAATTAGTTATTAGTTAAATGTTATTAGAATTTGCATAACTTTAAAAATATAATGTCAAATCACGATCATATGGGTTATTCATTGAAAACAAAACAAATCAAATCATTAAGTCGTGTTAGTTATATTTGTTCGTATTTAGGTGCAGAATAATGCATATAAATGAATGCATACATCTGTAACTGAGATGTTAAAGGATGTGAAATACAAACAGTATAATTTTTCAGTTTTACAAAAAGGTTAAATATATATAAAACATATTATACTCGCATATATAGATTATTTTAAAACTATTTCATGTTTGACATAGCATAGGTATATGTAATTTTATACTAATTCTGCCTGTAAAAGAGGAATAATGCACATCCAATCCCGTTTAATAGTTCTAATAACATAGTATTTCCCACAAAGTAATAATAGGCAGAGTTTAAACACTTATTCATTTCATATGTATCATGTTGTAAATGTTATCGACTGAAAATCTTTTTATTTCAATAAAAATTATACAATTAGATATAGCTATGTAGATAGATTATAGTTAGATAATTTACGCTACAGACATTGTGTATAACAACTCGATGCCATATAAATGAATAAATATTGTTATTGTTATTATAAATTAGGTATCTCTAAAATAGCATAAAATATTCATTGTACATTTTTTCAAGACAGCTATTTTTGGAAATATTATAAAGTACCTATACGTTGTCTGACAATTTCGATATTATATTACATTTTTACCTAAGACTGTATTATTAAGTATACTATTTTATGGATATTAGATTTTAAAGGACTATTTAATTTAAGGTTATTGGATATCCAAATAACTTAGTATCGATTGAAATCAATATCGTTTGAGTTGAAACTCTATTAATCAATACTCTAATAATTCTGAAAAACACACGGTAAATAAGTTTTAATTAAATAAATATCTATTAATGAATGAATTGATGCTATTTCTAAATTTACTTAATAGTTTAAAGCCATGAAACTACTTAAATACAATTTTTTATAAGAACATATATATATATATAGATTATTTCTATTTACGAATATTTTTAATAATTTATTTCAATTTAATTTATTTTTCACAATTTTTAACCTTATTTCAATTGCATATTTTATTTTTAATCAGAGAATAGTGAATACAATACGCTATTAATTATAATATGAAACAAAACTATACACCACGGAAATTTAGTTTTTGAAAAAATAATCAATATATTTTTATATTGTTTCACAATTAATATATTATAAGCCATCGTATTTTGAATATTGAATTTAACTTTCCAATGTACATAATATTCCTAAAAATTTTATTTGTAAATATTTAATTGAAAGCATGATGAGCCTGAAAACATAAAAACAATTCTTTTTTATTTATCAAAATAGAGAAATAAAAAATTAAGCAAAAGGCATTAAAGGATGATTAGGAGAATGAATAAATAAATTTAAAGAAATCATAATACTTATTTATATAAATTTTATATTATTTCTTGTTTATTTCTTGTATTTACTTAAATATCTGTATATATTTATTGTTTTAACAACTTTGCTTTCAGTGTGTAAGCTGCATTAAAAAAATTAAAATTAGAAATCAAGTGTAAGTTGTTGTCACGATTTCCGCGGTATTTAAAAATCATTTTAATTAGTCGGCATAGGCTATATCTATAGACTCGATAATTATCTGAGTGCTGCAAAGCAAATACGTTTGATAAACTCAGGAGCACCGGGATTCGAACTTGGTACCTTTGGGTTTGAAGGCAAGCATCCAGCTAACTTGGCAACTGCTCTTATTATACGACATTAATCGATATTTATCATTTTAAGCCTATTAAATAATATCACAATGTATCTATATTTATTAATTATAATCGAGGTAAGCAACCAGTATTAAAATCCGACAGATTCGCAGGCTTATCATAATTTTTTTATTGTAAATTTTTATAATTATTGTGGAGTTAATATTTTGTATTTGATACTTAATGATTAGTTTTCAGTATTTTTCTGAAATACATTAAATTCAAGCATTGGATTGAATCTATCTGTACTATATTTTAAAAATTTGGGGTAAAAATGTTTGGCATTATAAATTAACAAATTTGTCTCATGATCAGAATTTTGAGAATATTTTCACTCGATGTATTGCATGCACTTTTAAATTATGAGGCTATAGAGAGATTTGGTCGACTCGCAGACTGTTATAAACATTCTTACCCTTATTTATAATCTTTTTGGAGATTTAAGAAACCAACGGGAGGAAAATATTACCCAGCCGCACGTTAGATATTGTAAAAAAATGTGCACACCAAGATAACGCCAAACACAAAATTGCATTAAACAGGTAGCGGAACATGGATTTAAAATAGGAAATTCACAAATATTTACATCAAAAATTCAGCTGTGTTTGCTGCAATTTCTATAAAATTGATTTGAAATATGTATATATACATAAACATATCATATATCCGCCAAAATGCTAAAATAATAATAAGTAATAATTTGCATCATTTACTATGTAGACAACAAGTTTTAGTAAACACAGACTCGTAAATAATGGCATCCAAATTTTGTTTTTTTAAGTAATCAATTATTGATTTATTAATAAATTGATCAGTCTATATATATATTAATAATATATAATCATTTAACGAAAATATTGACATGTTGTTTATAAAAATATTAATTGGTAGAAATGTCATTACGAGTATGTACATATACACATATATCATTAACAGAATGTTTGAATATATATAACTATATTATTTTCAAAACACATCTTGAATATTCAACAGTGAAATCTGTCAACTATCCACAACTCACTCATTACCTAACTTTCAGACAAAACCAAGTGCTTTACTGATCGATGTCTAAATCGATAGGATGATATTCCATGATGTAAATATGGCCGGTGGAAGTCGTTTATCTATCTTTGATATACTCCTTGCCTTATGTTAATATTAGAAGGTGTCAAACGAATACCTTTCTCAAGATTTACATAGAATATACATAAGTGCTTCAATAATAATCGAACTTAATATGAAAGCAAAACCTATACATGTGATCTATGCCATTTTATAAATAATAGAAATATCTCAAATATTACTGAAGATTTCAAGTCAATGTCGCAATGGTAACCTTTGTAAGTCTAATTCAGAAAAGCTAAGTCATAATGCTGCTAGAAACATGACATAAAAGATAATTTACCTCGCTCAAAATGACAAAAGTATATATATTTGGTAAAATTTCAATAAGTACCTACTTCATAAATGTATGTATAATCTATTTTGCTTAAAAGTTACTAGTTTTTACATCTAATCAAGTCTCTTTTTGTACAAAATTACACATTTTGTAATTTTGGTGTAAAATTTACCTTTTATTCCAGGTTTTTATACTTGCATTTTTACATAGATTATCTAAATTTGAATTATAAAGGTATTCTGTAGAGACATCGACTTGAAATGTTCATCAATATCTTAGATATTTCTATTGTTCATAAAAGGCATAGATTACGCGTGTATTGAATTTTGCTTTCATATTAATTCTGAGAAATTAGTGAAGCCCCTATACTTAGTTCAGTTTATTATTCAATTTGTTTTTCAATTTTGGTAAATAAACTGTATTGAAATAAGGACGTAAAATTTATGTCCACATATTTGGACCCTAATATGTCGGCTGCTGCTTAACAACAAGTATATCAGCTAAATAAGCCACTTATTTTTTAACATCAGCTGTAATAATCAAACGAACGTAGGTAATGTAGGTAATTTAGATTTTAAGAATTCGAATAAACTTGTTGGAGTATTTATAACATTTATTAAAACAAATGTTATTCATTATATTTGGATTCATTTTAATTAAACTCAAATTGAACGATTAATTAAAATAATAATTGATCAATTTTAGTATCATGAAGTATGCCTATTAAATAATTATCTTTGTTATGTTCACTTCCTTTTATTAAATCCATTGTTAATACCCATGTATGTATCAGATGCCTATATTAATTTACAATAACAAATGTTAAACACATAAATAAATAAATATATGGTTTTCTAAATTAAATTTAATGTAATGCCCTATATAATTGACAAATATATACATCTTAACATAACAATATACAATGTAATACTGGTGAATAATAATACTACCCAATAAAGGTTAATTGCATGCATTGTTTGTCGGATTTATTTATTGATTTAATATAACTACCATTCGGTATTATAGGCGTAGACTAATCTCTCAATAACTATCGCAATGCTGGAGCGAGAATCAGTTTTTTAAAGCCAACACCAAGCTTGCGTCAGGGTTCAAATTTTCTATACACGTGAGTCTGAGTCTAGAGGCAGGAGTTCAACCACCTTAGCTAACATAGTCTATCTAAAATTTAACCTTATAGATCATGCTTTAATTATAGATTCTTCTATATATTTAGTATGTGTATATTATATGTACAACATAAGATCACAATATAACATGAAACAAAAACCTTAAATATAGTATTTAAAAATATGATTATCGTAGTGTTGATTCCACATTTCGTTTGAAATAATTAAATTCAACAATAATTTTTGTTTACATATTATTTTGCAATACATTTCTGATTCCTTTTATAATTCTGTTTAATTCTCATTAATACATATCTTCATTGCTCAATGGCTTCAAACAGTTATGATCCACGGTCTCTGCGAATTGAAAAGTAGTTTATTAAAATGTAATAAATAACATTCGAAAATTTTGACAGATAAAAGTACTTATATTCTATATTGAAATGAATAATTGGGCATTTTATATTCATGATTAGATTTTGTATGTCTGGCTCAGACTACATGCATAGTTCATATACTAATTTTTAATGGAGTATCGATACGAAATTTTGCGATTATAATCCGAAAATTGGAACCGCTTGACTTCAGAAGTTCGGTTTAATGATAAAATACATAGAAACATTAAATTAACTTCGTATAATATAAAATGTATAATTGATAATGTATTAATACATAATTATGGTATTGTTATATTGTTTTTTATAATTTATAATTAATACAGAATTATGTGTAAACCAATCTTATAAATTACATTATTTATATGCATAATTAACTTTTAAAAGATTTAATTAATGCATAATTTATACATAGATCACATGAAAAGTACAATAATGTTTGAAAATAATTTGAATATAACAATTGATTTGATAGACGTATTTAATAAAATTCCTTAATGGTACCGTAAGTTTTTTGTTAATAAATGCTCCGGTATCTATTTAGAGAATATTTTAGGTTGCCCCTATGGAGAGGTGAATACATCATATTGACTAAAGAGTAGATTGTGTTTAATCAAAAAAGACAAAAATGTGATTATTTGTAATATTGAAAATCTGAAATATATAACTGAGTAAGTGGAGCTTAAATTGAAATAATTACAATACGTAGATACCTACCTAGTATATATTAGACACATAGTGAGAGTTTATTAGAAAGGTGCGTTTATTTGTGAAATTGAAATATTTTCAATTATTTTATATTAACTCAGAGTACTCTTGTGTCATTTATTGTTATAATATTTAATATTTTTCTATTCAAATAGTAACGCATGTAATAAAATATGGTTGTCAAAAAACAGTTCGTGGTACAATTCTGCTAAGTATAAGTTTTAAGATATATATATATATATTATATTGAATTAATATAAAAGTTTGTTAATAGTAGCATTAATGTTTTCAAATGCAAAAAATCTTACACTTTATATTATCTATAATTAAAAATAAATAAAGATTATCATAACAAATGAAAAACTTTTCATCATTTCAACTTACCTTAACTTTAATTAAAGCGATTAAACGGGAGTTAGTTGAGTTTTGGAGTGTTAGTTCTGCTTGCTTCTATATATATTGTCGTTTTGATGACTCTTTTTTAACAGACAGACACGCTTACGCTGAAAATAAAGAACAACTCCAAATTTGACGCTATGACAGAGAATATTTAATAACATAGAAAAACCAGTTACAAACCCACCGCGAAAACTTCTTCGGATTATGCCCACTGGCGAACGCTTATAAAACATGTCAAATTTAAATGTATATTACACTTTTACATTCTTTCATAACGCTCGACTACCAGCTTGAAACTCTACTGGATGATGACGTTCCAAAGATGACGTCCCATACAGAAAGAGTTCTCAGCCAATCAGAACCCTATAAAGCATTCGAAATCTTTTTTCTCGGCTAAAGCAAATTGGAACATGTTTATTGTGACGATATTTGGCAAACTAGGCGGCTGGCCGCTATATTCACAGAATTGAAACCATAACATAAATATTATTCTCAACACATCCAACGAATGCCGAAATGTGTGAAAAAACACTAAAGACGCACGTATTGCATTGAGTTGAGAATATTGTATCCAAATTCGAAAAAGACGAGAAGGATCAATCAGAATTCGTCACCATTTGAATCAATTGACGTGATTTAGGCTATGTACCTTCGTTGCCTTTGTCGGTGGGGTTTTAAAGCAGAATTACATTACTCTTTGATGTAGGTACATGTGTAGTAGTTATATTTAACGAAGTGTGGATTTGTAACTGTCTAATATTATGCGCTTCCGTTTAAAACGATTTTCGCTTCGTTTATATTTTTTAACCAGTTGAAACGATTTATATTGAAAATACTGAAAAACATTCACTTAATCTCACTCTATATCCGTTTTTCCTTTAACACATGGAAACGTCACCTGTGTCTTTGCGTTTGTTTCCTTTCTGACAGATCTTATTTGTTTCTAACATCTTTTACATTTCAAGCTATATGTATTTGATCTATTTTTTATTTATGAGAATGTTTTAGATTTATTAAATAAATACGATTAAGGTTATTTTAATATCGTTGAACTTTGAGAGTAAACCAAATAATTTAAAATATAAGAAAGCAATAAAAAGGAAACATGTTATAATATTTAATATATATATTTGTTCATAATATGTTTCGACTGTTTGTACAAATATTTAGCGATAGTGTACTGCCATGTAATTTCATATTTAAATACCTTTAAACAATAGTTTAATATAATTTTTTGATATTCTAGATTTCAAGTCATATCCTTCTAGACATAAAGTAAATCATGGTTCATTTTAAAAGAGTTCTTTTTTACATTACACATAATTAAAAATATATATTTTCTAAATATTGGGAATAATTTCAGTGGAAATTAATGATTCATATATTCTTATATTAGACATAAAGAGTAAAAATTTCTAAAAATTATAATTATAAATAAATTTAAATTAAATTAAATTATTTAATAGATATTAATATTAATATTAGTATTACGAAAATATTAATTTACATAAATTAACTTAAAAATATGTAACATTTAACATTTCTGTAAATTTTAAAAAGTCACTGTGTACGATAAATTACATATATCTTAATAAGTATCAGGCATGGTCTGGAGTAACAATATTCTGCAATCATTCCGTAATACACAGATAAATGCATTATAAATTGTAAATATTGTCTTATACATATATATGCCCATTTTATTATTCTAAATAGGGATATGTAAAACTAATTTTAATCATTAATATAATAATTTTTAGTTTAATTCACTCATTCTTCATAGATAATAGAAAAAGATATCAGGGAAATATTGTAATTCTTAATTTTTCTCAAAGAATAGTTTATCTCAAATTGAATAATTCTTTCTAGTTATTGTAATCTTTGTTTTAAATTAACATTTTAAACTTATTAGACAATTGTTTTTGCTTTAACTTGAGCACAATTTTTTGCGCCGCTGTTAACCTGTACGGTTTCGCAACGTATTTGCAATACTAGCACACATTGTGTTTAATAAAACTAGGAAATAAAAGTTAAAAATTTAACGTATTTTAGTCTTCGGATGCAAACATGTATTGAAGGTATTCAAACATAGAACGTTTGACCCGTGGACTTTGTCAAGTACAACTGGGAGAGTAAGTTGAAACTGCCACAGCGGTTAAATATAATTTTCATCTACACATAGACTATTACACTACACAGAACAAATCAGTTGATGTATTGTACACATTGGCGTTACTTCAGTCAAAAATAAAATCTATTGAAGCAGTCTATATGTCAAGAGTGACATCCAGTTCACTTTTGTAATACTTAGAATTCTCATTAGTTTTATTGTTATTACTTATTACTTACAGAATGAACTGAAATGATGTATTATTCTATTGATCTGACTTTGTAATACTCTGAATTACTCATAACTTAATAAATAACTTAATAAATTACTCATAACTTAATTAAATTATCTGAGATTTTGTAATACTCTACAATATGATACTATCTGTATATCTAACTTGCAATCATTCATTCGCACTGTATTAATATGTATATATATTTGTCGACTTGATCACATACTCTCAGAGTTGTACTTGATAAATCTCACGGGTGAAACATTATACGTTTAATTACTTTTAATACACATCTGTATCCGAAGACTAAAATACGTTTTCCTTTCTTTTATATCATTTAATATTAAAACATTTCATTAAATTTATGTTTAAAAATATTTATGCAAAGTATTCCTATAAAAACATGATAACACCTCTGTTCAGATAAAATAATGTATTGGTAAATTTGATAAGAATCTCAAACTGGATTACTACGGAATAAAAGGTAACACCCTCCTTTGGGTGTCTAGCTTCTTGAAGGGCAGGAAACAAAAA
>JAYRBW010027850.1:0-12319 GCA_036023295.1 Invenusta paracnida
CATCAGACTAAATCTATTGATTGTCATAAAGTTACTACCGGGAGTAAGCTAATACCGCTTTATGAAATCCACCCTTAGTTTTTACTTACATTAATTTAGTAATATGCCAAAACATAGTATTATTTAAATTATATATATAAAACGCTATATAATTTTATACAAAATCGCCGTTTTTCTGCTGTCAGTTTAGTATCTTTTCATTTTTAGTATATATCTTTGATATATATGCACGCATAAAAAAAAATTACGATTCATTGTTTAAATATCCAGATTAATCCTAAAGATCTTACAAATTATATTGGGACAATTAATCCAAGATGGTGGATATATTGTGGGAGCATGGATATTTGTTTTACTTTACTAAATATGTTATTTAATTTTATATATTGATTAATTTCTATGTGTTGGAAACATAGATAAGATTAACTATAATAAATTTGATGATATAAATGGCTATTTTTCAATTTTTTAAACTTATATACGCAAGGAAGCTATATGTCCCAAAGAAAAACAAAATTCATTTAGAAATGTAGAAAATTTGACCATTAAAATACGGAATTCTGAAAGGTTATCTAATAAGCCTATACAAGTGTTATTCTAGTGTTAGTAGCTTCAATAGAAAGCAATACTCCGCTGATATGTACTTACGAATAAAAATGTATTCTTTTAGCTGGACCGCTCCGCTTACTACAATTGCTTTTCGTTTTACCACAGCAAGCTTTCATCATGTCGCTTGTTTTAATAGCTGCCCCTAAAAACAAAACGCCGCTAACCACCGAAGTTTGTCAATCTTGTTTATTTAAAATATATCTATATCTATGGCTGGGGCATTTTAAAGGATTTATCATTGAACAAACCAAGAACAAGAATGTCAGCAATTAGCTTGAGAGATGCTATAACAGCTCTAGTCATTAATGCTAAGAGAATAGGAGCCAAGAACAAGAGACTCAGCAATTAGCTTGAGAGATGCTAACAGCTTTTATCATTCATTAATGCTAAGGAGAATAGGCCTATCTTTGACCGCTTATAAATCAGACTAGAACACACTAAAAAGCTAATTTTGGTATCAGTATATTATCACCAAGCGCTAAGGAACAAAATGCACATAAGGTAAAATTGTTAAGATACTTTTTTAAAAGGTGTTGATTTGGATGAAAAGTTGTTTCTTCTTCTTCTTCTTATAATAATCTAAACAAAAACGACAGCATCACCAAAATAAAAGCCAAGAAACGAGCTCCTCAAAAGAAAAAATCTAAAATGATATTGATGATATGAAATACAGACATTAAAGAAATTCAATTAAAAGGCGCCAAGATTTAATTGTTACAATGATTACCATAATCCTTTGATAATTACCTACAACTTTTAAAAATCAGGAGGCACAAAAATTGCTTTCTTAACGCTGTGTAAATGTTCAGCACAAAGCATTATGTTTTTAACTAAAAAAGTATATACAAAGCAATATTCTAACCAAAATGACAAAATAATGGTGTAGAATATGAGTTGTTAATGGATTTATGCCTTTTGCTATGTGAAAGTAAAAAAACCGAAAATGTGGAAATAAGTCTCTTTCATTGCAAGACCATTATATCCAGAAACTCAAAAATTCTGAAAAATATAAGAGCAAATAAATAAAGGAAAACTTCATGGCAATGGTATACCTTGTATTTTTTATTAATTAGCTTATTATCTAATAAAAAACATGTATATATGTATATACGAGTTCATCGCTTCCGATAAAATCTTTCATCGCCAAGAATTTTTCTTAATTTTCTTTCTTATATTTTTATGAATTTCCAGTTTACATATGTTACATATTAATCTATTTATGGATTTTTAACAGTAATCATTCTAGCAATTAAATCTTGGTACCATTTTTAAATCAATTCTTTAATGACTGTACTTCATATGAGCAATATTATTTCAGATTTTTCTTTTGAAGAGCTCGTTTCTTGACTTTCATTTTTGTGACGCTGTCGTTTTTGTTTAGATATCAATTCATTTTTTTGCAAAATATTTCTACATTAATATAATTTCATGCATACAATAATTTATTTATTTAAAAAACATATTTCAACGTTAATGATATTAATTTCCGAAGGAATTTCTTTTAAATAGTATGAGTTATACGCAATTTTGTAGATTTTAGTTTGAACGTTTGAATATGGAAATTAACCATTAAAAATAGCTTTCCGTATCTCATATGATTTTCTGTCAAATGGGTTGTTTTATTTTCACTTGAAATCTGCGGTTTTATTTCGTAAATATTGATAGGTAAGACTGTTGTACTGCTTTTATTTATAACAATTCCAGCGATTATTCTAAAAATATCAATTTTATCTAGAAAATGTATTTTCCAATAAAACTTCAATATCAATAAGACTGACAGAAATAGAAATAATAAAGAGAAACATTTTTTTTATCAAAATTGACCCTTTTAAGAAAGTAACTAGAAACCTTTTCAAAAGCATAGAGTAATTATACATAGAGTTTCGACTCTTATTGATTCTGTATGCAGTTTTATACTACTATTTGTCTACCCAAAAGCTTTTGCATAATAATCTTTCTAAAATTCACAGAAATTAAATCGCTTATGCAGTAAAACAGTTTTAGATACATAGGCAATGAATTATTACAGACAACTTATGTATGTTAAAATTGTATGAATATGTATAATATACTTATTTGCACTTAAAATGAATTCAATACAAATATTTAACCCTACTTCTAGTCTACCCATTAACATCAAATTCATTAATATACAACAATTTTATATTGACAAAGCTGTACAACGCGATGCATATGGAATCAATAAGAATAAAAGATCTATGTGTAATTAATTACTCGATGGGGAAAACAATCCTGTAACATGGCAGGAATAGAAAAGCAAATTTCCTATTTTGACTTTTCTTAGATTATCGATCTAACTATTTTATTCAATATCTATGATTAGACTACGTACAGTAATATCTATAATTACAAAATATGAGAAATATAATTGATTATCTTTTTAAATTTGTACACTTTGCGCCTTAAAATAGCTGCGAAAATATGTAGTTGGGCGGTATCATAGATATTTTTTTTGCTTTATATTTGGGCGGTATATATTGATTTGCCGACCAAACTAACCAAACTGAAACTGTCTGCTATAGTTTAGCTTGCGTGTCTTCTCTGGCTCATTTATTCACCACTCATTCATCTAAATGCAATATTTATGACTTTCCAGCAACGTTGAAATTATATTTAGTTATTCCATATATCCAGTACGAATTATTGAGCTTTGATGTACAAATTATTAGGTCATTAAATACATAAGATAATATTTATTGTCTTAATACATAATATATACATGTATATGTACAATTTATCTAAGCATTACATTTAAATGAAATAACAGTAAATATATGTTGTCACTATAGACGTATTTTCATATACATAATTATAGTAATTTATTAATATTGATGACATATTTTATAGTATGTGAAGTGAATACACTTAATCAAAAGACCTGCGTATCACTTTTTGATTCAGGTTATTTCAGACAAAACAGTTTGTTCAGACAAACGTAGATCTATTTAGATTTACGTAGATATTATAAATTGCTTGGATAATGTTTTAATTTGTCTGAGAAAAGCGAAGACCATTAATATAGTAATAACCAAAGAATTAGAATGAAACAACGTTAATATTTAAGCGTCTTTGGAAATAATACACAGATTTTTTTCTCTCTTATTGTTTCTGTATATACATTATGTAGTTCAATACGACTAACTCCATACGTGAAAAGTCATTTACATTTTACATTAAAGACTACATAACATTTAAAAGATAATTCATTCAAAATAATAACAGCATAAATTCACATATTGATATTATTTAATATACTTGCTGGGCTTATTATTATTATATAGTAATATTATACTAAATTTAGTCAACATATTTTCTAATACTAACTCTAATAGTTTGATGAATTTTTTATAAACTACAACAATTTTCTATTATTGTTCATTTACAGAGTCATGAATGTGAAATCAATAAGAGATGAACATTTGTGTATAGGATTACTAGCTAAATGGTGTAGACCATAGAGTAATTACACAATACAGTCTATCAATACTCTATGGTGTAGAGTGTAGACTATGCAATTGCAATGAATCGATAAGATAACTGTTCTGAATTAATTAGAAAAATAAAGAATGCATTAGTAGTTCCACAGAGTAATATTAGATCAATACTCAATGAGTATGGTTCATTGATCTCAAACTAACCGTTCGAAACTGCCTATAAGAATTAATTATAGATTTCAAATATAACTATAGAATCAAATCAATCAAGTTCAAAAGTCTTTGCAACTTCGACTACTACACTATACGAATTGATTGCATTGTATATTAACTAACTTACTATACACTGTATGAAATCGAATAAATAATGCTATAATAATTTAAATTTAAAATTACTAGTAAATGTAACCATGACGCAAACTGGCTAACTAATACTTCAGCCGATAATTTTCGCCACTATTTGATTGAAGTCTGCTTGATCCGAAGACCCGGTGTTGATTGTGATTACTGTGAGAGGCGTGTACGTACGGGAGTGTATGCTGTGATCTAGTCTGCTTGCAGAAGCCATCGCGTACAGCAGCTGAAGGAAGCTATCCAAACTCAAAAGATTAGCTTAAAGCAACGTCTAATTTGCACCGTACCACGTCGTCTTAACTTCGTTACTCCATTATTTTTGTTAATATAAATATACTATATTAATATACAGGACAGTTACACGAACAATCTTAAAGCACATTGTGAAGGAAAATAAGTTATTACCGACTGTGCTGATCCTATTCAGAGACTTATTATCACTGGTTGTATCGAAATAAACTTAGAATTTGATCTGCGTGAGGCTTTATACAGAAAATTCAAAATGTCGGACCCAGAACGCCGGATTTGTCGATATTTCAACACATTGGGTGGATGTTGGTACGGAGATAAGTGCAAGTTTCTGCATGTTCCTAATAAGAAACCGCCGTGTAAATTTTTTGGGTAAGTTTCTCTTGAACATTAATTAATTAATACTAATAGTAATATGGATAATCATAAATTTAATTTTAAGTAATAGATTTATTCAAATGTGCTGTGCAGTCTCTGATTTAGCAATAAACACGACAACTTCTAGTTTTGAATATGTCATTTATAATCAGTTATTTTATTAATTATTTCCTTTCTTAAATAATTTTGTTAGCTTTAAAAAGTAATTATTAATATTATAAGAATTATATTTATAATTGTCCGAAGCGAAGGTGGAGGAATTATTCTTTCGAGTAATTGTTTTTTCTTTACACTAAAACTAATTAAATAATGTACAATATTCGTATTCTTTAGTCTTTAGTAGCATTTAAATATGACACTACAGAATCTATACTTATAATTACGTCATCGTACCTAGTCCTAACTAGAATTATTAATTTATATTTTGTAATGTAATAGAAATTATAATAATTAATTTAATAGCATTATCGTAAAATAGTTGAACGTACTTATTACTAGTATTTTATATTTATTATAATATATGTTTTCCATTCAATGAATGATTCATTTGAAGAATTAGTCTAATTTTAATTTTCAACCGCGTCCACGATTTTGAAAAACTATTTTGAAATAAACAGCGTGTTTCTAATATGTTTGTGAGTCGTATGTTTGTGAGTCAAAATATTTTAACTTAATAAACGTACGTGCAATATTTCTTGCCTTTGGCTTTATAATTTATATTTAGTAATATATAAAATAACTTATTGAAACGTAGTTAATTTTAGATCAGAAAATACTAATATTATTTTGCAACATCACCCAATTCGCAAATTAGTGGCTTTTATGATGAAATATATTATACCTTTACTATTAAAAGAATGTTAGAAACATGTAAATGTACATACAAATAACCTTTTCTATATCATGGGATTTCTCACTAATAGTGATAGAATAAATAAAAATGTAATTTTTACAACAAAAGTTACTTTTAAAATAATTGCTTAAATTTACACATAGAAAGGTTGTTTTGCGAAAAAGCAAACATATTCTCACAAACAACGAATCACAAAGTTAATATTTTAGTAGCTAATTTATAGAATTTTACAGATAACCATGAAAAAGAAAGCTTTATTCATTATAATATTCAAGCAATTCATTGTAACTTTTTCTTTTTAAAATACTCTTATTTTATGTCGAATTCAGTGAAACTGTTTACAATTTGGGCAGTCTGTGTTATATCTCATTTTCTAGTTATTACATTAGCTGTACTTCGAGGCTTATTAGACTATAAAACGTATACCTACATCATATAGAAAAAAGCGTTCTCCAGAAATAAACACATTTTTTGATGGAATTATAAGATCAATCATTAAATCAGAAAGCAGTATTTAGATAGAAAAAATACCGTAACTCCAGAATATAAACTACAATCAATTGGAATGGTAAAAGCTACGATTTTGCAACTATTTAAAGATATAAAAAACTTTTTCAGTTTTCAAGTGATTAAAAATATATTCAAGTGAATTATTACTTATGGAATATTTAAGGCATAAAAACAAATAAATAACTTTGATTTATAGCCTTCAAAAAGTGGCGTTTAACTTTTAGACTAAACAATATTTCCATTTAGAAATTATCCAACTAAATCTATCCAACATTATCTATCAAAATGCCAAAAGTCAGCTTCGGCTTACGTACCGCTTCAAGTTAGTTATACTTTCTATGCAAAAAACTGCAGAGATCAGTTTGATCTGCATTTTTACATAACTCTACCCCCTCACTCACTCCTGATCCTGACTTTGACCTTGACCTTGACTTTCACCAGGTCGTCAACTGGATGCCGATTCGGGGACAGTTGCCATTTCTCGCACGATCGGACCCCTTTCAAGTCGGTTGAGAACTACAGCGAAGACCCAACTGTTGAGGATGGGAAGGAGGTAACCAACCTAATGCAAGAACTTTATGTACATGGCTAAAGGGGGGACCATGGCATACCATCATTATGCCATAGGCCGCCTCTTGCTCACATGCCCTGTTATACCCTACATACTATATAGTTAACGATCTCTATGACCCCTTTCCATCAGCACCTCCCCCCATCTTCTTCTCCAAAATTCCGAGAAAGTCACATTTAAGTGTTTAGCATGGAAAGGATGGGAGATAGAAATATGTTGAATCCCTTTTGTTCCCTTCTGAGAATCGTGTTGTCAAGTTTTAGTATTTCCTTATTTAAGAATTTCTCTGCTGTTTTTGCATAATTTCGGTTGATTTTGTGTATAATGTCTTCCAATTGACATCTATAATATGGGACTCTCTACACGCTGTTAATTTGAGGATAAACTGTATTGTTAATCTCAATCTTCTTCCTTGTTATGCAAGTCCCTTAAATAAAAGTCTTTGATCTATATATCATCTGCCTATACTCCGAAAATTATCCTATTTCATATTCTATATCCCCATTTAATGATTCTAATTAAAGACTTTCTTATGAAAAAAATATCTGGTTTATTCCAGCTTCCTTATCTGTATTTCATATCGCATAAAAGAAGGGGAAAAGAAAATGGGATGGGGTATTGAACGGAGAAGTTAGACAGTTAATAATAAACTCATAAACAGGTGCAGCTATAGGCAAACTTAAGGAGTGAATAATAAAGATTTAAAATCATTTGTCTTAAAAGTGAGCATACAGAAAATTCGATACTAACTCAAACTATTCAATTTAGGTGTGTAAGTTACGTGACAGTTTTGTACTTGTCGCAGACATTCTATTGATTGCTTTAATTTTTGGTTTAAATCAACAAACAACACTACAACTGTTTAGGCAACTGCGGGTAAAGATTATTGCAGAAAATGGTTGTAACTGGTTTGTGTAAAGTGCCTGACTGACATTTTAATCGTGGTTTTGTTCAGTATATCTAATATTTACGGAATATTTACAAACGTGTATCTACATAATTAAAAATTGGAAATTTCATTATCAATATTAGATGTACATTTGAGTTACATATATTACAATATCATTTCCTATTGCACAACAAGTAATCTCAAGAAGTTATCCTGATAAAAACTTTGATACCGCGTAAAACTACGGCGTACAAGAAGAGGGTGTCTTGGACCCTTAACCCTCTCCATACCTGGCTCTGGCGTATCCTGGAGGAAAGGAGAAGGGATGATTAGGCTTTCCTTAGACTTTTGAAACTGCATGCAAGTAATTATAACAAAGATGCTTTGTACCCAATTCCGTTGAAAGATTGGTTAGAAATTTGGTTTGATAAAAAGGGGGTAAATAATATATATATATATTTTTTCAAATTTTCTGCAAGGAAACTATTAAGAAATTATATTAAGTTTTAAATTATTACAAATTATTCAATCATAGATCTGATTGCTTGTAAAGTGGAGCTTGGTTTTACTCTATGCAATCGCAGAAAAGAGCAACTTACTCTTACTCAATTAATTGCTCAAGCAACTGTAGTGTAAGTCAGACTTTAATGTATTTCACAACTTATTATATTAAACTCATCAGTACCCGACTTATTATTTAAAAAAATTAAAAACAATATGCACACTTTATAATAAATGCATGTTTTACTCATTTTTTCCAAAAAGCACCCTTTTTTAGAGTGTGGTCAAGCGCACAGTAGTCACTATAGCGCAAAAAGGTTGTAAAACCATATTTTGAGAAAATTATCGGAAGCTTAGCTCTATTTTAAACTTTAATTAGCACAGTATGAATGTGGTAAGTATGGGGTTGAAAAGAGAATTCCCTTCACTTTACAGGGTTATAGCGTACATATTACCGATACTAAATGAAATTACAACTCGAGTTAAAATCCGTTTTTGAAACTGCGTCTAGTTGACTATTTTGCTCATAATTGTTTTACATATTGCTGGAAATTATTCTTTCTCTACAAATGTTGTACTTTAAAAGAAATTTGTAGAACTGTCCAACGCTACGAGGTCACACACAATTTCATGTTCATTTGATTCGTTTAATTTAATTTAATTAACTTAGCGAATTGTAAAATACTCTAAAATGTTTACATTTTCGACTTAAAAAAATTCCGCAATGGATGGATTCATTTTATTTAAATTATTTCTAATATCACAGTGTCCTATTTCTTCACAATCGCCTATAAAATCTATTGTTGTGGCCATATATATTGAACAATTTTGAGGCTGTTTATTATTAATTTGAAATTCCCACTTTCTTTAAAACGGTTCATTTATTGACCTCTGCAAAAATCGAAAGTAAGAAGGGATTTGCGAGCTAAAATACACATGCGAGATCTATTTAGACTATCATGACACACCAGGCGTTATGAATGTAAACAAGCAGCGCCTTAGTATTTTTTTGAAAATATGTATTAATCAGACGTCAGATGCATTATATACATACTTTAACCGGATAAATTATTCGAATTTCATTTTTGTTATATAAAACATTATCGTTTTGTGATATTTGCTTGTATAACCAGGAAGCCATGCAACAGTATTTGCTTTTATTTATCATTTAAAAAATATTGGCGAATAAACTCTAATCCGGTCATTTATTTAAGAGAATTTATAATTTAATAATAATTCCCGAATTAATAATTTTATCGCCCCTTATTCATTTTTTTACATTCATAGTATGCCCTTGTGAGAGGGTTTTCTTACACGTAAACGAGAGTAATCTGTACAGATGCTTTCCTATAAAATATCAAATTTGACCTCAAATTAAGTGCAATCGGATAAAAGCATTTTTTGACGCTATTTCTCCGAAGTGCCTCTTATCCTCCTATCTTTCCCTCCCCTCGTATGCCTGGATATTTGATCGTCGCAGGACTTCAAGGAGAACCTCAACCCCAGTGAGCTCTCAGGAACGAACAACAACAACATGGAGCCGGCGAACTTGTCGGAGCCCGCCGACGTCAGCAACTCCAACAACAGCAATAGCAACAACAATAGTAGTATGAGCGCTCTTGACGTGCCAAGCTGCCCCGAACTTCTCTCCTTGATCGGGGAG
Organism: Invenusta paracnida; assembly: GCA_036023295.1. Lineage (NCBI taxonomy): Eukaryota > Metazoa > Platyhelminthes > Proseriata > Coelogynoporidae > Invenusta > Invenusta paracnida. The sequence goes on from JAYRBW010027850.1 coordinate 10,033, forward strand.
GCGGTGGAAAACTGCGATCCTGTCGCTGACACTGACGTCCGATGCGGTGAGGCCCGTGATACGGTATCGAGGTTATTTAACTAGATCGTCGAGCCATATTGATTAACGGTTCGGTCAGACCGTGGAACCACAAAAAGAAGCCAACGAGTCATTGTCGTTACTTTATGTAAATTAGCCAAATTCCGTCGTAGTCGCCTAAAAGAACTCATAATATCTCGTTAGATAATAAACGACTCTTTCGACTTGAATCGCCAGTAAATGTTACCGTTATGAAATAGTTAATATGATCGGGTAACGATTTTGATACAAAATCTTCTTAAATATCCCTTATATTTAGCCAGAAAGCTATGAGAGACAGTAGAAAGAGAGAAAAATTGTGTTAATTCTATTTTTAGTAACATGACACAAGTTATTAAGTTGCATTTAGCTTCGTCCACTATCTTGAATTTTACCTAGCCTTCAGAGTTTCGAGTATGTTTATGCATTGCTTTCATGTTTATTTACAATACCGGTAAAGATACTGCGCAGTAAATTGTATACATGAATTTACACAGGTTTATAAAATTCAAATATTTTAAAGTACAGCTATTTCTTTCGTATTATTTGTGTTTTCATCCAATTTTAAGGCAGATTATTTGAAATACCTACATTATTATTTCACGTAGAAAAGCCATTATCTACCAAAATATTCAATATTATGTGTAGGATTTATTTAAAGGCAAATATTTTGCAGAACCTTGGTATTCTTGTTTTTACTATAGAAAGTAATAACTATCACGATATTATGTAAGAAAAGATCTACCTCATTGTTATGCATGAACGTCCAAATATCTTCCGTCGCAGGGTCATGCAAGAGAGCCCTGGAACGTCAGGGAGACGAGAGCTACTGCAACCTTCTCAAGAGTCATTACCTGGAGAGTTTTCTGGAGAAGGAGAGCGACCATGTCAAGTACGTTAAGTTCAAGGCGGCCCTGGAACCGGGTCAGATGTACTGGTGCAAGACCTGCGTTCTCTTCTTCGAGAAACCCTGGTCCCTCTTCCAGCACATGGCTGACAAGGCCCGGGGCGTCAAGGTTCAGCGCTGGGACAAGAAGGTCCACACGGATTGGCTAGATACTGTTGCGAGCGTCATGGCTGGTGAGTGTGTGTTGAGAGACAAATGGGAAGGTTGGATTCCATCCGTCAGTCACTCTTTGAATAAATCGCGTTTTAAATGTTTTTGATATTTAAAAACAGTTTTTAAACGTTCTAACCAATTTAAAATAAATTTTTTTCTTATTTACAGATTTTGTGTATTCTTTTCAATTGATTAATACAACAAAGCTATTAACTAAAAGAAAGGTGCAATTCAAAAATATAAAACATCTCAGATCAATAAGGGGCCATACACAAAGTTCGTACACCCTATTTCAGCATTTTTTGACCATCCCCCCCCCCTTGTACGCTCGAGCACGCTTTCGATTGATCTCCCCTCTCCCCAGTAGGAGCGTACGCCCCTAAAAAATATAGTATACACAGTATATTATTTTAAAACCAAAGCTGGACAACAATGACAGAAAAACGTTTTTTAATTCTTAAACAGGTATCATAAATATGAATAGGTACAATACGTGTAGGTATACATGCATTTTATACATTGTTTTATATACTAATATTATTGTAGATTTACAGTATTTCATCATCTGACAAAAGAATATACTGAGCTTTATTAATCTTATTAGTGAATGAATATTTTATATTACGTTGCCTACTTGTTAGCTACCTACCTATGTCTTACTTTTCAAAATCGCACGATTAATTTGATCAACACGTGAAAATTGTTTTGTTGGATAATTTATCTGTGTAATACAATTATTTTAAAGCGTTTGTACATTTTAGCTGTACCTCCCTTCCCTCCATGTAAGGCTCTGTACGTTTTGAGGTGACCCACCTCACTCCCATCCCCCCTCCCCCTGAGCGTACGTACTTTGTGCATGGCCCCTAAACGATAATCACAATTTAGCCATCGCAAACATAGTTGTATACTAAACAGAACTATAAAATACATAATTTGACAATTTAAATGGTCTTTACTTCATATATGTATATTGTTAACTTGATACCTATACCATATCTATGTTTAAATTGGCCTATTTCTACGATACTATTCTTTCTAATATTATATGTAGCCCATATTTATTTTATAATACGTACATATAAGGCATATGTGCAGACCATAGATATTAGTCAGGGTTAACCTAGATCGGAAAACTAACCAATTTACGTAGTAAATGCTTAGGATTTCAAC
>JAYRBW010027861.1:0-12318 GCA_036023295.1 Invenusta paracnida
GTGGAGTCGCACCTTCCCTACTACTTATATATATATTACAAATATAAACAATAGACTACAAGATTTAATTTATGGCAATCGATAGACATTTTTGGGTAACGTTTCTTCCATCAATAGTACCTACAGCCTATATATGTGTGCTACAGTCTATAACTCATTATAATTGCATTAATAATTAAGTTTCTTGAGTCAAATTGCCTAACAATCCTTTGTTCCTTTACAAATACAATATATTATCTGAATGTGCGCAAAATCCTCTGCAACTGTTACAAGACAGATGATTACTTGATATATGAGGAGTTTCACTGCACCAACAGCCTTAAAGTACAGTAGAAATTTATAGCTTTTTTTCCTTTGTTGGGAAGAGACGTGTACAACTGTCCATACGCGAGAGCTATTCAAGATATTCCTCTATAATCACAATGTTTTTTATTGTTTGGATTTATGCAGTGAACATCGCTTCATATAGTGCATTTCTTTAATAAATAATATTTTTTAATAACATAATATTTATTTTATATCAAAATTTCGCATGTATGATATGGATTAATATGACAGATAATTTTACATAACAATTATTGGAATCCGAATCTTGCTAAAATCTCGCGAAAATCATGGTTCTATTTAACTATAAACAGTCACCAAACACTACAAAGGTTGCGTCACAGTCGAGTAGCCGTGCTGACAAACAACATGTCGTGCAATTCTATGACTGGTCCTCCGGATGTGTCACTGAGGCGCCTCCCAAGGCCGCAGTACACGTGTCGACCAATTATTTCCCGCGCAGTGTCACCGTACGAGTGATTGGCCACGGAGATTTTCCGCAAAGATGTCCCAATAGAGCGACTATCAGCCGCCTACACAACTATTACAATCCGAGCATTCGATTATTGGAAAGATCACCTCAACGAATTAGTGCTTGGCAGGTATATATATAATATCTACGATTAGAAATAATCAATATCACTGTTTTCTTTTATTTGAGAAACTCATAAATATAAATTAATAAAATGAATAAATATACATAAAATTTGTTATTGCCATAAAGAATAAAGAGTTATTAAAAAAATTTAAATGTTAGGATTAAAAATGTAAAAAGGTAGAACTATATAGGCATCAAATATTGCATGATCAGATTTATTACTATGGGTATACAAGTTAAATTTGGATAATATGAAAGTCGATTAAAGTAAAAACAACATTTCTCTGCAGTATTTAGTATAAAATGAATTTTTACTAAAAAAAATGTTATGCATAAAAACTAAACAAAATAAAAAAGGTGACCCTGACACCTTATTTGTTCACTCCGACATAGAGCATGCTTTATTATACATAAGTAATCTTAAACCATATATAGACGGTTTCGTAAATGTGTGTGTTTTTGACTGAACACTCCACTTTGTTAATAAAATATGTAAATATATTTTACGCACAATTATAATATTTTTTCGATAATGCTGAAATATATTTAATAAAAAAGGTAAGAATTAATCCAATAAACATTTATTCCAAACATGTTTCAACACCATGTGTCATCATCAGTGGCAAAAAATCCAAAAGTGTAAGCAATTTTAAAAATTACACGAACAAAAATTAAACAAATTTAGATTATTGGATTAATTCTTACCTTTTGTGTAAGCAATTTTAAAAATTACACGAACAAAAATTAAACAAATTTAGATTATTGGATTAATTCTTACCTTTTTTATATAATATTTTTGTTTCCACTTTTTATTATTCATATATTTCTTAACTTTATCTTTTGAAATATCTTTCTTAAAAATATCTTTTAATAAAATTTTCAGTAACAATAAAAAAACCAAAATATTTGGTTTATTCATAATTATATACCTATTTTTTTGTTTATAATTGAAGGATAATTGCAACCTTACACGTGGCGAGCAACGAATTCTTGAAGCCCGTCAAAGCCTTTCAATGCCCTCCACCCGGCTGAACTTTCGTCTCAACTCCTTCAACCAGCAGTTGATCCACACCGGTTCCCCAATACCTCGGTCTACTGCAGGACCAAGCCCATCTGGCGTTGCCAATGACAACATTACAGGTTCAGACACAAGAGTGGGAAACGCCGGGGAGAGCACCAGTCCCACCTCCCTGGAATCGGAACGCATTTGTTGCTGCAATTTGGACCCAAATGGACTCCTCTCAAGTCGGTCTTTTAAAAGCCTGCAGCACTACCCTGGAAGGCCTCTCTCGGGGCCGATTTTAAGTCCCTCGGGAGGTATATGTCTCCCCTGTACCCACCGATATGCTGGACATGAGATTCGACTAGCTGCCAAGGTAGATATGTCATGCATGTATGTTATACTCTGAAAGGAGGATTTTTTATGTTATCTTTCAATCGAGTCGCCTGGATTGCACCAAAACTGCCAAACTATCTGCAAATTAACCAAAAGAAAAAATCTGCCGTGCGCTAACTATGATGGGTGTGATGATATTCTAAAAGTAACTGGACTAGATAGATATATTCAGTGGCAGATTTAGGATTTTTTAGAGGGGGTGACTATGTTGACTGTGCCAATGGGGTCCAGGAGCTGAGGCACTGGTGCGAGTTTGGGGCCCCCAGAAAAAATGATTTTTTTTAATAATTGAGACAATTTAAAATACTCTGAGAGGGCATAATAATCATAATTTTACGTATATATACATCTTTATGTATATATATATATTTCAATTTGAGCTTTTGCAAAAAAGAGGCCGCGTGGAGTCTCTTTAAAAATGACTTTAGCCCCTCTACAATCTTTAGAAGCAAAATCCAAGCTTATACAGTCAATATCATGTACTAACGAAATTGGTGTAACCATCCTAATAAGACAAAATATTTTATTGCAGTTTTACCTGATTAAAAAAACACGTTTTAAACAAATAGCTATTTGCCAGGAAGCCTAGTAACCCCCCCCCCCTGATATTGTGTGTAATATATCTAGAAAAATATAGTTTTCTGCAACATTGTAAAATAATATAGAGGATTGTTAAACTATGTTTTATAACAAAAATAGTATATATTCTATATACATTATACTTTTATTATACTCTATAATACATATTTTTAATTATCAACAGTAAATCAATGTTAGAAATAATAAATGACATATTCTTGATTTAATAGGTTAACATTCGTGAGCGAATTCAGGACATAACTGAAAAAAGCTGTTGGACTGGCCAACAACACTTTTTTTGTAAAAGAGGCATTCGTATCAACGGAAACACTACCCCTTCTAGCTCATCGAACAGTGTACAGACTGGGTCGAAGAGAGGATTAAACTTGCCCATCGTTACTGGTGCTGGCTTCGGCAGTACAGTCGTCAAGGAAACAACGGATGGTCGCTCTCAGATGGATATTTTCCTGCCGATCGCTTGAAACAATTCTTACTTTTTTGTTCGCAACACCAAATTGCCTTTAGAAGACTTAAAACATTCACAGAATTCTACATTGCTTTTATTATAGCACTATATAACTATGCACTATCGAATTTTATTTTGAACGTATATTTGTAATCATTTAAGCCTATGAGGTATACAAAATATATAAATATATTTTCTTAAACATATTACTTCGTAAATAATTATGTTGTTCAAGAGTAATATCAATAATTATGCTACAATTATAATTAACATAGTATATATCATTTATTAAGTAACAATATAATATATAGCATTATGTATAATGAAGAGACTCATTAAAAAATAGGAGAACAGATAATAAGTAATACATATATACAATGAAGATCAAAGATCAATGTATTATTAAATTTATAGGAATCTGATTAGACGATCATCACTGACCTGCCCTATGATATCTGGATAACAAAATTTACGAATAAAACCGTTGCGATCAAAATATAATTATAACTCGCGAATTTTGAAGATTTTTATTTTTATTTTTTTTGCATATTCAGCTTAGTCAAGATACATATATTTGCATTATACATATAGACACAAAGATAAACACTGATATATCGAAGAGAGAGATATGTATAAATTTATGATGAGGTAAGTTACAATAATAGAATAAGAAATAGGTAAAGGTTAGTACATAATTAGCGGTTAACTCTCATGGAGTAAACTTATACATAATATATTAAAGTGTATAAGTTTAGTTGTAGGTATATAAATAACATATATTTTATAAGCATTTACGTATGAGTGACATACCTATACTGTCTTGCATATTAAATTGAACATACGTCACATAGGTCACACATATATATTCAAATTATACGTCATGTATGTATTATATGCTACATACATTTCATACATAATAGGCAACGTACATGTGACGTATATACAACGTATGTCATATTTTGTATGCAACGTTTACACAGAGTTTTGTAAATAAGCCAAACATATATAAAACGGAAGGCCCTATATCAAATGAACTATACTGAATGTAACACAATAAAGGAAGGTATTAACCATCCTATTTATAAGTTATATCTACAACTTTGTAAAATTATTACTGAATGTTTAAACTTTTCCAAAAAAGGGGAACCTGTATTCAATGAGCGTTTTCCAAAAGTGGGATCGTTAGGAATCTATTTTTACCAGAAATTTGATATTTCGAATGAGCAAATTTTTGTCGCTCTTTAATTTAAAGTGGAGTATAAAAACGAAAGATAATTTTTAAAGCAAATTGATGTAGACTACATTTTTAATGAATAGATAAATAATTAAACAACGAAAGTAAATATTATTCCTGCGAATAACTTTCTTTAAACTTAAATCGATTTTATTGATATTTAAAGAAAAAATTATTTTTGCTCTTCAATTTGGACGCGGGCATGAGAAGCGTGTCGGAAATCAAATACGTGATCTACAAAATTTATATGGTTATACGCCTAACGATTCTGACATTTGGATTGAACGTTTCCTCGATCGACATTAGAATCGTTAATGTTTCCCTCTTGGAAAACGCTTAAATATTGACGAACTTAAGAGAAATGCAATGAGTATTAAATTATTCTAAACTAAAATTATTTTATTTTTCATATTAAATTCCGCTGTATTAATTATTGTTTATAGTATTATATACATATGTACCTACCTTATACATTTAGTTATTTTCCAAAGTTGCAAAAATTTTAGAAAACCTTTTAATTGAAAAAAATTACAAATGAAACCATATGTTGTTATAATAAAGTACATTCAAACAAAATAATTGTCAGTCTAGAGTTTAAGACGATATATAAAACTATTTAACATATATATTTTACGCTGCAGTGACATGAAATTATTGCAAGAAAGAAAATGTTTCTAAAATAAGAAAACAAGTATATAAATCTTTTATAATGATCCAACCGAGGACCACGGGATCCGAGGACTATAGTAGACCAGTACACAGCTACTTAATGAAAAGTAAAGAAAATCCATAGGATCCTGTATAATAATATGGTAACAACGGATCAATAACGTCAAAAATACAGCAATTTCATTCCATAGGATTTAATAAACGCATTCTTCTTGGATTTGACAAGGCAAATCGGTCCACCATTTTGGCAATATTTAAATTGGGCACAATGTCTTCGTGTGTAAACATTAATAGCAAGGCATTCAGCCTGTCTTCTCCCATCGTACTTCTTCTGCAACTTTTAATCAGACGAAGTCACGAATTAGCTCGTTCAACAGAGGCAGATGTCACGGGCATCAACAACAAAATAGTTTAAGTATAACAAAAATGTTAAGGAAACAAACAGGATTAAAGACTTTTAATGTCTCAATAACTGTAGACGGACGATAACTGTCAGAATTCCAAAGTAATTGCCACCGATCAACTTCCTGACTTAGATTTGAACCATCTGGAAGATCAACTTGAAAATGGCTTTGAAGCTCAGTGATAACATTGTCATTCAGCTTCTCCAGATTTAATCTTGGAAGAAGCGGCAAGCCGAGAACTGATAAATTTGACATGTTGCCAAATTTGCTGGAGATTTCTGATATCAGACGATCTAAGTACTGCTGGAAGACGGTGATTCTGTAGTACTCCTCGGTAGAAGATGTTTCGTAATTTTCGCGTAGAGTTTGATGTGAGTATGTGCGAGGAACTTTGGGCGTTGTCCCAGCAGCCTGACATTTCTTAATCATTTCGGCATAAATGCGTTGAAATTTTTGCTCGCTATTATTCCTTGCATTGTCAAGAACTGACTTCAAACTGTTGATTTCTTCATATGCGTTCAATACTTCTAAGGATGTCCCTTGCAATAAAGAAGTCAAATATTTTGTATATCCAAAACTAATTACGAACAACTTCAAAAGCAATGAGAAATTCCGTTGAGGGGACTTTTTTGTAAATACCACTGGCATCCATTATCGTTTTCCTATCCCAGGGATCATCTTTTGAGGCCATCTTCATTCTTTGTAGGCAATGCAACAACGGTAAATAAAGGTCGTACGGATCAGTCTTCAATATGCTATCGAACTAATTTGAACTATATAATACATGGAATGGCAGTAATATATTATATACTATTTATGTTTTTAAAATCAGAAGGGTCACACACATATACACGACTGACATTCTCGCTACAATATACTTGTTTAATAGTTTCTTTTCTTGGATTTCCAGGGGTGTGTGCGCGCACTGCACTCACGTCCCTGCAACGGGCCTGAAGTAAGATCTTAATAAGAAATGGTAAGATTGTTCAATGTTTTAATATTAATATTTAAATGAAGTCAAATCTTAGAAATTCCTATTATATATCTTATTAAGTTATTACCAGGATTTTTCATATTTCACGGACTTGCTAAGATTCTCAACAGTGGTCAATTCAACAGCTTTTAAACAAAATGGAGAACTAAAGAAAATATTTAATTACTCGAAATTAAAAATATTAAAATTTTCATAATTAATCTTTTTAATCTTTGATATTATAACTCATAGATATGTTTATTAATTTTTGGTTTATTGCAAATTTATGTTTTAATCCCATAGAGCATGTTATACTTATATAGTACAATATAGTAACGTTTTCCAATAGTAGAAACGCGTTAACGATTCCCATGTTACTGTTTCGGAAACGTTCATTCCAAAAGTCAGAATCGCTCGGCATAACCATAGAAATTAAGTAGGTGATCACGTATCTGTTCCCGACACATCTCTGCCCATGTCCAAACCGATGTGAAAAAATAAATTAAAATTTATACATCATTAAAATAATTAGTTTCAGTTATAAGAAAGTTATTTGAATGAATTATATTTACTTTCTTCGTTTATGTAGTGTCTATACTGATTCATTATAAAGATTAGTCTACAGCGATTTTCTTTAAAATATATCTTTCGTTTTGATTGAACTCTATTAAATTAAAAAGTGACAAAAATTGGTCATTCCAAAAGTTTCTTTACATTTCTATTAAAACAGGAATGTGATCGCATAACCATAGAGTAATAATTAGTAGGTATTATTACTCTATGCGCATAACGATTCTATTAAACAAAAAACGCTCATTCATATTCTTGTTTATTCAAGCTTATTGTTTCGCTATAGGACAGCTTTTTTAGGTTCTGGGTAACGATTATAAAATCAGTTGAACGTCAACAGTTGTTGAGTGTAAGACATTAAAATTATACTACCGCTTTCCATATTGTATGTAAATTTTACATACATATGTATGATACACATTTTAAATATATATAAGTGTACATTAAAATATTTCATACATTTCATAATTCCCTTAAATTTCTTGAATATTTATTATTCTTAAATTTATATAATGGGACACTGTATCCTTAAGGCTGTTTCTAAACCAGTTCTAATCATATAAATAGTTTTTAATAATAGAAACTTACTAGACCAATAAATGACAATCAATTTTATTTTGTCACTGTCAGTCCTCTCATTCTGACTCTGTAATATATATCAGACTGTATATTACAAATTGTCTTTTCTAGAAAATCTAAATTGAAAATAGCAAGATAACCAAATTAATTTGAGATAGTTTTTAATTCCATATAAAATTTAAAGTGTGGTTATGTTTAATATTAATAATCTTTATAATGATATTCTGCTGTATTGTATACCAACATTTTTTTCGGGAAGCAATATTCTCAAGATCTTTGGTGTGCAAAAGCAAAATTCAGGCATGATTTGGTGTGATTGGGGTGCAGGAGCCTTAAAAAAGGTGTGAGAGACATGGTAAAGCCTTAGTAAATGTGACTAAAAGGTGTGATAAGCATTGAAAAGCCTTAGTAAATGTGCCTAAAAGTTCAATTTAAAAAAAATAGAAATTTCAGGTGTGCATGAGGCATGAAAAATTGACATTTTTTAAACTTTAGGCATAAAAAATTGGCATAACATTTTTATCTTTGGTGTGCCAATATTCCCCAAAAAAATGTTGCTGTATACTATACTTACTTTGGTTAGTTTCTAATATATTATCATAACTTATTTTTCCATGGCATAGACGTACTGATACATTGTCATTATAATAGCCATTACATAGGCAACACTTGTAAGTTGCTTGAGTTAGTATACATTCAATCAGTATCAGCATGGTACATAATTTGTCAGGGCAGTCAGGGTATTTCAAAATCCTGAAAAATGTGAGGGTATATGAGTTTTTTTTCATCAAATGTCGGGGTAGATTTTATTTTGGCATAATTTAAATTTTTTAATGCAGTATTGTATTAATATTATGATAAGGAAAACAAAAAAAACTTGCGCTTCGTGCACACATAACTTTACTTACATATTATCATTATTTATTTATGTGTTTCAGATTAGATTGAAGCAGCAATTGAAAATTTAATTTGAAAAAAAACTTGCTTTTGCCTCTTTTGTAATATAGCTTACTACAGGGTGTATGTCTGGGAAATTTTAAAATGTCAGGGAAATGTCAGGGTGAAGATTTTTACAAACTGTTATGAACCATGATCAGTGTCTGACTCACTCATTCTTAGAATTTAAATTAATATTAATACTAATAGTAAAGTCTTTTATTCTACTAAAGTCAAAGACTGACCTTTTTAAAATAATTTTTACTAGGAAAAATATAGTGAATAAATTTTATTTTAATAATAATATAGACTTATTTAATAATAATAATTAATGCCATGGTGTTAATAATAATATAATTAATAACTAAATTTAAAAATATTCACATAATAATTATTCATAATAAACAATTTTCACATTATATAAAATTAAATATTCCATACTAATTTACTAATTAAAAAATGCCATACCCTAATTTTCTATCTGAGTCTGGGTTATCTATTACATTATCCTTAGCATTATGTTTCAAAAATGATTACAAACATAATATTTTATAAGAAATAAAGATAGTGTATCTGAAAGATAGATGAATAAATTTAGAATATCCTATTTTAAAGGAGCTACTGATTAAAAATATAATTCTATAATAATGAATCAGATATAACAATGATTATATTATTAATTAATATATACTTTAACAGTTTAACATTAGAATGACAGAAGTACTTATTAACATAATTTGAATAATTAGGTTTTTATTATAAGTTCATAGCTAAGTATCAAACATATTTCACACAAAATAATATTTTATACTATTGAAATAAATAAACAAACAAATAACAATGCTGCTATTTTATACTAGTAGATTATGCACTATAATAATGATAGCATAGAATGTTGTGGTTCATAGAAAAAATACCCAGCAAAATACCATGATTTTATCAGGTTTCCCAGGTTCTGAAAAGTGAAAGCAGAATTATCAGATTTTCAATTCTTTGGGCCTTATTTCATAGTACAATGAAACCTGCTTATTACATATACCCTGGGAACAAATGTATGCAGTATTAAAGAAGCTAAAACATAGTCATTATTCTAATACATCCAATCACAACACTGTACCATAGAAATTGGATTAGCTCCCTCTCCCCATGTCTGTTTTTCTTTTTCCTGTGTTGCCAAAAACTGATATTGATTATATACATTATGTTTACTCTAGCGAGAGGAAATACATAAATTATCCAATCTATATGCACAGTACATATAGTTAGGTAGAAATTACTCACAGAAATATACTTCATATGTATGTATTAAATATATATACTTATAAGATAAATATATATATATGAGACCAACAAAACCTACTTATTAAGTGGTATATGTATTAACTTGTACGTAATAAATGAACTGTTTATAAAGCAATTTACATACAAAGAAAATGAGACTGAACAAAGTATATTTTATAAAAGGACCTATGTATTAAGCATATATGTAATAAGTGGGTTATACTGTACAACCAAAAATGGCAATTTGATAAACCATACCTATGTTACTCTATTCTTTTCCTGTATTTTTATTGCCCTGTATTTGTATATTTAATTTTTGTTTCTATAGCAGATGACATATCTAAAGTCAGCAGTTAAAGCTTCTGCATTAACTGATACAATGAATCATATAAGTATAGAGCAAGAAGAGCTGAGGATTGAAACTTAGTAAAAAAAAGCATCAACATGTTTGAGATATGCAATAAAAATTCCAATTTCACAAGAAAAAATGAATTTTGCTGTTGCAAGAACTTCAAAGGATTCAATTTTTTGTTTGGGTTTTACCTCAGGGATGAATTTTATATAATGTGGTAGCATATGCATAAAACACTGTATGATAGGAGAATTCTCAAACCAACAATGACTCCAGAACTTCAGTGCAAAAGTTGTGGCCCCAGTAATAATTTGAAAGTCATCCCTACATGTTGGAGTATCTTTAAAGAGAGTATATGCTGATTTTAATACCTTATTTATGTTCCATTTAGTAAAATGTATGAGCAGTTTGATAAGCTTTGTGGAGAACATATAATCAACAAGTTCCTATATATCCAGAAACTTTGAAAAGAGAATTTTTCAAATTCCAGCTCATTTTTCAGGGTTTTTTTATTAATGATGATAATTCACATTTGGGTCATTCAGTGATACTTGAAGCTCAGTCATTCCATTTTCAGGTTAGATTGTGTAGAACATAGCCTGAAAAATATGAAGAGGGAGAAAGCAGAATTAAGTTATACTTGCCTCCAAATTTTCAGAATTTTTCTCTATTTCAATTTGATATTGTTTACACAATATTATTTAAATTATATATACATATTTATACATTTTATTCAGTCAGGTACATATTATAAAATTATGATTAATGAATAAAATTATCAATTTAAATTAATTTAATTTACATATACACCCCCGTTCTCTAAAAACGCTGCCCCCCCCCCACCAATTTTTATAAAAAATTTATATAAATTTAATTTATGCAATCTAAAATGTATTGAGAGATGATTTTATTAAGTTGCAATGATCTTAACAATATTTTCCATTAATTTTGCATGTCTTGACATCATTACTCATGGCTAATAGACTTTCTTTCTCAACACAATAGGTGATTATTGATTTTCTACAGTTAGTAAGAAAGTGAGATGTGAACAGTCAAATGATGTGCTCACTGTATGAAAGCCTCTAACTGGATGAGTCATACTTCTAGGGGATTAATCAATTAATCAAATGTGTGAGTAGATACCTAGAATGTAGTAGGCATCTATATACCTAGCACCCCCTCCCCTTCCTCTCTTATTAAGCCATGTACAGGGATTACCTCTCTTACCTACATACCTAGCACCCCTCTCTAACCTTTCCTTCACTATGATTGGCTTTCAGGCTGCACCAACAACTTTTACACTGAGTAGAGTTGTAAAACATTTGACTATTTAGAGCAGGTAATTAATAAAAATTACTCATTTCGAAGTCATGTCTTGCTTAAACGACGATCAGCGCATCCAAGTAGTTGCACTTCATGATGAAGCAGGATTTTCAGTTGAAAACCTCGTGCAGCACTTCAATGTTGATCGCCGCACAATTCAAAGGCTACTTTCAAAGCACAGAGTCATTCAGTCTGTTGATGATTTTCCCCATACTGGTCCACCTCGAAAGTCTACACCTCATGAAGATCGTGCATTGGTGAGGTTGTCTGCTGCTAATCCTCAACAAGTTGCTCATAAGCTTTGGCAAAGATGAAACCTGGAGTATGGTGTAGAAGCTTCCACCTCAACTGTCAAGCAGAGATTGCATGATGTTGATTTGATGGGCAGGATAGCATGCACGAAGCCTCTACTGACAGAGAGGCATTGCAGACTACGTTTAGCATGGTCTAGAGTGCATGCAAATTGGACTCCAGATCAGTGGCAGGCAGTTGTGTTTTTGGATGAAAGTCCAATTCATCTTGTCACAGGTCACCAGCAATTGTATGTCAGATGAAGAGGTGGAACTGCTCTTCAGAGGCAGCACATTCGTCCTACAGTGCACTCTTCAAGTGGTGGCATTATGATTTGGGGTGC
>JAYRBW010027872.1:0-12316 GCA_036023295.1 Invenusta paracnida
ATTAGTTGAAAATTCCCAAAACAACATTACACAGAGTGTTGACGAAAGACTGGGGATATAAAAATTGGAAGCCAACAAAGGTTCAATATCTTAGTCAAGCTGATCACGAACATCGAGTAAACTGCTGCACGGCTATCCTACAAAAGTACGACAGACCTCAAAGAACACGAAGACTGATCTTTACAGATGAATGTGTCGTTTATGCAGAAGGCAAAGGCCAAGTTCGTGTTTCAATGTGGTCGAAACAAAACCCTCACTTCTGGGAACAAGTTAAACCACACCCACCAACAGTTATAGTATGGGCCGCCATGTCTGCTGATAATCTTATTGGACCCTTTTTCTTGGAAGGTGGTGTTACAGCAGCTAGTTATATTCAGATGTTAAGAGATAAGTTTATTCCAGCTCTTCAGGCAAGACATATCTTATTATCAGCATATTTTCAACAAAATGGTGCTCCAGCACATACCACCATAGCAACTCGTAATTTCTTAACGAACACCTTTTAGGACCGTTGGGTTGGCAAATTTGGACCGACCCCTTGGCCAGCACGTAGCCCTGACCTCACGTCCTGCGATAACGCCTTATGCGGGGTCTCATAAAGCCTAGAATTGTAGCAAGGAAAGCATAAGACAAAGAAGACCTGAACGTCATTATTGAAGATGAGTTTGCGCGATTTCCTATGAAAACTCTTTGAAAAATTAGTGAAAGAACGTTTCGACGAATGCGATTGTGTGCTGAACTGGGAGGACTGCAAGTTGATCCATATGATTAATTTTTTGTGCAACCGAAAATACTATGAGCTACTATGCTCTTTTATGTACATGTTCATTGATTACAATAATTGTTTTGATGTGTAAATAAAGTTTGGAAATAACTATTTTCTTAAATTTGTTGCTTTTATAAAAAGTTGTTTTAACTTATGGGACATATACTTGTATATGGCTTTAATGTCAGATTATTCAAAATTAATATGTTAATTCACGTGTTTTTTATTATTTGTAGAAAATTATATCAATTGTAAATTTAAAATGTTTCAATATATTCTGAAATATTTTTAAAAGGCATTATTAAGAGTGTTTATATTTTTTGTAGAGTAATGTAATATAATAAAATAAATGCTAATTATTAAATTGTTTACTATAACTCTTAAAATTATACCTATTTAATATGGCGTAGTAATCCAAAATCATCTTTAATCATTTTAATAAAAAATGTAATAATAGAAAGTTTGACATATAACTACTCCGATTAAATTAATTTGTTAAAACATTAAGTTGAAAGAAACATTGAAATTTCGATTTAAAAATATGTTTAATAATTAACTGATATTAGAATTCTACATATAGAATATATCATTGCTTAATATAGATTTAAAATATTTAAATCATTAAACTCTAATATGTTAGTTACTTTCTAGTATACTAATAATAATAATACATATGTACAACCGTTTCTTTCTACAGTCCACATTTATTACTATATATCGGAGCAGCTTGTCAAGTATATATTTATCTGACACTCAGATTAATAAAATGCATCATTTATGAAAAAAGAACTTTCAATTTTTTTAATACATTTAATAACTGAAAGTATGTTCTATTTTAATAAGACATATTTGTCTATACAAATACACATACAGCTGATAGGCCAATACTTTGTATCAGTAATAATATATGTGTTTTGTATTGTACACAATAAATTATATTGGAGGCATGTTGTTGAATGCCATATTTGGATTTTTGATAAAATATTTTCATTGTAGATAATAATAAGTATGTATAAATACATACCAACCATTAACTAATTTAAGTGTGTAGACACGTATGAGACATTAACAAGATGTAAAATAATGAATACATTCCAGGATTCACAGTCTAATTCACAAGATATATAACATGGCATATGTAGTCTATAGTACATTAAATAATATACGTAAAAAACAATTAAGATAAAATGATTTGGTCAATATTGGAACAAGACTTGCTTACAATAGTAAATGGCAAAATATGGCATAAATATTGAAATGAATATAAATCAAGAATTTGCCCATATATATTCTATTTAAGGAGTACATATATACATAAAAGCATTCATTGTAAGTTCCACAAATTAGGAAAATAATTACAAAATGTTTTTGTTTTAAATAGAAATCACTTTATGTTTTAAATTAATAAATATGTGCATACAACATACTTAAACTCTTATCTCACAGATGTGAGCAAATTATTCTACAACAAACTATTTTAAATCAAATTATTACATTTTTGGTGGTAAAATATAAATACTGATATATTTGATATCCAATAAACTAGATTTTTCATTAGTTTAAATAAATAATGAAATGTTGAAAAATATGTGACTTGCTAATGCGATTTCACAATAGTTAAGTATTAATCGCTAAATTATCAAACTGAAATATGTAGTATTATAATATTTGAAACTGCTATGATGACCAATATTTTATATAATTGTGTATTTTTCATAAGATAACAACTACTTACTTGTTACATTATATTAGAAATGTAGGTACGCATTTCACAATATATAATTATATTTTCATATTCACACTATTCACACGTATATGTGCATTTATTTATAAATAAGTTGAACAATCAAGAACAAATACTCGGATTTAGCTTTCTGCGAATAAAGTGAAAAGTGGACTTGTGTTTGGTGCCGCAACAAGAAAATTACATAATTTGAAAATGTAGATAAATCTGTTAACACTATCCATACCAGGAACTTTTTGTAGTGAATTTAAATGAACAAATGGATAAACATTTAAGTTTCCATGATTATCTTAACTTTCTTACAGAAAATGTATTGTTTTAAATTTCAAAATTTAATTAACATTTTAAAAACATTATAGATTTTTTCGATCAAATAGAGACGTGCGACAAAACAAATGTGCCGCTACGTCAGATCAAATAAAGACGGCTGAGATTTGAATTTCAAAATCGTGTATTTCGTCAGACCAAATGTTGACAAGGCCTTATCAAATGCGTTCAAGCAAAATTAAATGTTGATACAATAATTATATAGAGCGTATAGAGATTACAATGCTTTGCTGAATGAACAAAAAATTAATTAAGTTTAATGCATTAGAGCGTAATATTTTCATATTTTCAGGCTAGGTACAGCATAAATACACCCATAACTTATATAATTATATAACTACGTGTTTTTTTTGCGCCCAAATCGATATATGCGTCTTATGTCCCGTTTACCTGATTTTTGAAAAGTGGATGCTATAAACAAACTAATCGATTAAATTAAGTTCTTATTTTAAAAGATACCATTTCACAGAACTTTTAAATACTATTTTATATTGACAGAATTCGAAATAAATAAGTGGCTTTAATATGATCAATACAAATTTGATGTACGAGTATATAATTAGGCCATAAAATTGATAAATCAATTAGAAAAATTAGTTAACAAATTAGATCATTTTTTACCAACAACTAATTCCAACGTATCGATGTACCAAATTTCATTTCTATCAGACTTCGGGAAGTTTGTTTTTTAAGAGTCCCACGAACGAAAGGTTATATGCTTGTTTATATAAAATTACATTACTAAAATTAAAAAAATTATGTTTTGTTATATACTACCTATGTATAAAATAATGTAAAATAATTTTTTTATATTGTTTAACAATTGTTTTCTACTTTTGTATATAGTACTGTTTTTATCAGCAGTACTCCATATATTTCACATTATTATATTCATATTCGAAAATAAATAACTGAAATCCAGTACAGATAGACGATTAAAAAGTAATTTATGCGCCCCACTCAAAATGGGGTGCACTGGAAGCTTTTTTGGGCGCACAAGACACACATATATAGCGATGGGGCGCATAAAACACGTTGGGGCAGACAGGACACATCGATATATATACCTATTGATATTATTAATAATATTTTATGATATATATATATAATATTCTTAATACATTTTAAAAATTTTGAATAAAATATAGTAGGTATATAAAAGAGTCAACTTTGTTTGAGCGTAATTTAGTTTGCATATATATTATATATTGCAAAGCTACCTTCAAATTTTGAGGTGTAGATATACTATACATAACATTGAAATTTGTTTACATGCAGCAATAATAATAATAATAATAATAACAATGAGCTTAGTCTGATGCTTCAAGAAATATACACTAGTTCGGTTGTCTCGAGTTAAATTACTTTATATGATTGTATGAGCCGTATATCGGTAGCTAGCTAATAATGTGAGCATAATTATACATAGTATATACAGAAATTAGATTTTTTGAAACTAATCTAAATTTGAAATAGTATGTAGCTCGAGGATAACGTTATTTTGTTTAAATCACTATATAATTAAACTATAATTAAATTATAGGATTATATAGCATTTTGTTGTTCGCGATGTAGCTCTGGGGAAGATTAGTATCTATCTTATAGCTGGAAGTATAATTCACCGTTATTTTTATAGCAGATAGATAGACTGCCGATATATTCTATAGCAATCAACTATAAATAATATTTTCATTTATTTTCTATTGTTAATAGTTAATCTCTAATTTAATATAATATACATTATAATTCATTAGAGACCCGACTATAGCTGCTAGAGCTGTGTAAATGTTTTCAACAGATGAAATAATTTAGTTTGCAATGGGGGAATATTGTTTTAAACTATGTTGTTTTAACATCATTTACCTTATATGATTTGCTTCAATACCTACACTGTCAAGGGTTGTTTTAAAATCTATTTTATGTATACTTAAGTATAAAAATATTTTTATATATGAATATGATCAAATCACATAATGTGAAACAATGGTTAAAATAAGGTGCAAACATAAAGGCTATATATTATATCATTATTTCTGCGTATTTCCATATATGTGCGTGCTTGAATGTTATAACCTATTGTGCCCTTTCATGTTTGGACTGGAATTAAATTTCAATTTTAATTAAATTTTGATTAAATAAGATAATTATTATTTTACACATATATGTAGTAGGTATATAGTTACAATATATATGCAATATGAATAACTGATTGTTTACAATTTAATTTATATTATGTATACCATAGAGTTGTTGGTATTGCAAGGATTAGATCTATCCGTATTCTATTATGTATACTGTCCTAACATATACTTAATGTATTAATCTATAAAGACTGCCAGAATACTTAAAGAAATAATGTCAGTTGAATTAAATTGTTGTGTCGGCATTCAATGTTGCCTGGACACATTTGATATGGCTTTGTGAACATTTGATCTGTCGAAATCATAGATATGTGCTATACATCGATAGATACTACTACATAGATGTTTGATGTAGAATAAAATATCTATATAGACGAAATACACGATTTTAATATTTAAATCTCAGCCGTCTCTATTTGATCGGGAAAACCGATAATATATATATTTTAAAATACCTTTGACTAATGTTTCAAGAAAAATGTTACAAACATCTTCGTTTCAAGCCAAGTTTCGACATTTTTTATATTCCAAGCTTTAAAAATTAGAGTGGGGAGTGGTAATCAGCGTCAGCTCCCTGGAAGCGTAAAAGAGCTCGATGTTGGATAGGATTAAAGTGCAATTATACAAAAAACGCAAGTATATGTTTTGATAAAGCGGACACACAGTAAAAAGAAGGAAATATATGTCTGAAATTTAAATAAAGCTATTTAGTCGAATTAGAAAAAAGTAGATTAAATGCACTTTTTTCGTGTTTATATTGTAACACAACAAAAATCTCATATTTGACGAATTCAAATTATCCGGTTAAAAGTCATATCAATTTTCATATATAATGCACATGGTAAATAATGACTTTGTGAACATAATAAATAGAATTCAGTGTTAAAGCGGTGGACTTTTCCGCACTGCATTGATTTGATTGACTTTATCGGCATCAAATGTTAATTGGTTGACGAGTGGCTTGTTCAAGGTTTTCTGCTGTTCCCGTAGACTACGGTTGTGCACGGTAGCGGGTATATTTCTATCGGCAAATCGATAGGAGTTGTGAAGCGGGTAGCCATCACGTGTGTGAACACTGCCCCGTTGGACCACCCTATTACAGCCACAGGTCCGGGAAATCAGGTTGAGAAGGTCAATCTTCAAGGAGGAGAATTCAAAAGAACCCGAATTTTATATTCAATACCAGACTTGATGAAACCCTTCAAAAATCCATACGAATTTAAAAGATACACGAATTTAATCAAATATGTTTTATTTTAATGTATGGTACATTCCTTTTTTGTTTTAATTTTTAAATATATTGTAAAGCTACTCTACTAAATACAAAATATATTTCTAAAATTTAGCTATGCTAAATATTGAATCTTACGAAATATTTTACCTATCTATGCTTTACTAAATCCATATTAATATATGACTTTGTATTAAAAATATGTAATATCTTGTTATTGGGGAGTGTACATTCATGTTTTAGCCGTAGGCATTTATGACCGATACGACTAATATTATTGATATTGTTGATATTGTCGAGGTATGTTTTTATTTTTAATAATGAAGACAGCAAACTGAGTACGCATGTGGTTTTCTCATTATTTTTATATATATGACTACTATTTTAAGCATGGCGCTAAGTTAGTATACATAAATTTCTATTAAAAAATTAACCTTCCTACATTTTCTAATCTTTTGTTTGTCGTATAAGTGATGCATAAACACAGAAAATTATAGTCTTCCAATGTTATTTTGTAAATATTGTTTATAAATTAGCTAATATTTTTAAATATGTAACTATGTCTTAATATACCCAATTATGTTTCATATTATGTTAAATATATATAATTAGTTATACTTTTTTTAAAAATTTGCATAACTGTAATTATTTCTCATTTTCTTTTGGTAAATAATATAATACAATAACCGCATTCTAAAATTTAACATATAAACCTGCACTATTATGAAAATAGTAGACACTGATACAAAGATATTCGAAATAATCGATATTGGACTCACTCTGAAGGACTCATTCATGAATCCATAGATGAGGGGATTGACGAAGGAATTGGCCATAGCCATCCAGTGACATGCGACGTAGAGTAGTGCTTCCTGCTCCTGGGGTAGTAGTTTGACCGTCTCCCCCATGTCCATGATGATGTGGAAGACGTGGAGAGGGAGCCAGCACACACCGAAGAAGAGAATCACCATCACCAACATCTTGACGGTCTGCTCATCACCAAAAGAGGGATATATAACAATTGGGGTAAAGGTTACAAATATATGGGGGAAAGAATAATTAGTAATTGAGTTAAGATAAGTTTTTTGCAAAATAAAAAAATACTACAAAATATATATATTTGCATCTCACTATATGAATATACATATATATATATAATTTAAATATCTTCAAAATATGAAAGAACCAATCTTTTATGAAAAATATCGCACGAATATATATTATTTTATAAAATATTATTAGAAATTTATGTAAGATTTTTTAAACTTATTAACTACGATAGCTATTGTTTGATCAATGGATACATTTTCAACGTCCAGTTCCGTGATCACTCATAAATGCTTAACAATGCCAGTTTAAGAACAGCTTATAAGAACAGTTTAATAGTGTCATTTAGAAGTATAGGATCATTCTGTTTGTTGATTTGAAATGACAGACAAAACATATTTTCAAAAAATAACTCTCTTCTAACTCCTTTAAAGCTTTTAATCATAGAAATGGATAAATTAACTAAATTAAAATGGTACACTATTAGTGGCACCAATGATAAAGAAGTGAGTGCCACAATGATTTCATGTTGTTATTTATATTATGCATATAATTGTTACTTCATGCAACCTACGAAGTGTATCTTAAATAAAATCAGCTTAGAAGTATCGATTAGTTATAATATGTAAACTTAACAGCGCTACATAAATTCATAAAGATGAGATACAACAAAAATATCAAATTTTATTTGAGCCAATAAAACATTATTAGGACATTTCAAAACTCTAATTGTACAATGTTTGGTAAATCCTAGCAGTGAAAGCTGTTTTCGACAGCTTCAAAATAACAGAGATATTGAAAGTTTGAGGAAGCCTTTCTTATCTACCAAATGTTAAAAGGGTCTAGAGATGTTTTAATTTCTGTGTTGTTAACTCTCTCCTGATAGCTTAAAATCTCTATTCTATGAATAAAGAAAAAGTCGGAATTCGCCATCCTATTCTGGTTATGAGGGAGTTATTCCATAACATTTGATTTTTTAAAGCAATATTTAAAAATATATAATCTATTTATAAAGCCTATTGCCAGTTTAAACCATAAGTCAGGTTACACTGCCATTAAATAAAATGTCACTCCTTGCTCATTATCATGAAGGTTGATAGAGATTTAAATGTCAATATAATTTTTTTTATTTTGAACGTTCCGGATTACAATTATTCGTTTTTCTTGTAAATTTTTGTACATTCATGTCAAATGTTTGTTAATATTTTTGAAGTTTATAATTAGCCCATGCATGATGTTACATAAGCATTTCCTCGCCAATATTTTTTGTACATACATATTGTATACTGTAAAATTTAATATTGATGATATGTCTTTGTTCTCGATAATAAAATGTGAGAACAAAACTTTCCTTTAAAATATTGTTTCCTTTGTTTCTCTATAATGGAATGATATCATAAGTATGCATTGCTGAGCTCCTTCTGTGGTGCAAATTAAGTATGCAAATATGTTGTCGACAATATTTTATTTTGTGCTTCATATATATATATATATATTACATATATAAATATGTAATAACATAAAAGCTAAAATTAAGAAACTGCGTTCTGTAAAACTCTAAACGTGCTTTTACATCTATATTTAATCATCAGAAATTATTAAATGTTTAAACACATATTAACTACAATGTATGGCAAAGAAAATACCTATATTTTGTTGTTACTCTTCATATATATATACTAAATCAATTTAAAATTGTTAAAATAATGCATTAAATACATTATGCATATAGATATTTATATAACTATATATATTCAAAATACAAAATACAAAATGTAATATATATATTTATTATATATAGAGTAACTTGGGCTATATAATTAGAACATACATATTATATATATTGCGCATACTTGCAGTAAAATTGTGCATAATAAAATATTCTTACTACCTCTTTTACAATACTTATTCTTATGCATGCATTTTCTGATTAAGGTACAGGTAAATTAAATTCTGAAATATAGATCTATAAAATACAGAAATGTTACTAATTTCTGTCACTAATATTAAGGCGAAAATATGCCACCATAATATAAAATGTTTTGTTACATATTACACATGTGTGCGATTAGCAGTGACTTGTTGCAGTATCGACTCATTACAGAAAAATGAAGATGAAAAAAGTTTTACAACTACAATTCCTCACTTTTACTTAAATATTTAACTTGTTAATATTTTAAATGTATATTGGATTATCTTGAACTATATATTTATAAATCAGCATAATATACATATAGTGTATACATATAATATGTGTAAATCGATTTAGATAGTTTTAGCTCGCTACATGTTTGATAAAGAACGAGTTTGGTTTCAATCAAATGATGCACATGAAGGGTGTTTTAGCGATTCGTATATTTGTGCTTTGCAAAATTGCATTTTGTATACTTGTGTTTCGCATAATTCCGTTTCGCATAATATGAAATGCCTAAAAATCAAAAGTTGCCTTGCGTATAATCATACATTTCTATTAAAATAGGTATAAGAAGGTACAAAAGTATTTTAAAATATGATCTGTATAAAATAAAACTGGTTTACACATTGGGGAAATTCAAGATTTATGATAAAATAAATTGTAATGTGAAAGGTGCCAGCTCGATATACTACATAATATAAAATAAAACCATAAAAATGCCAAATTACAAGTATCATCGATTCTCAGCATCTTGTTTTAGCCCAACGGCTACCACCCTCGCGTATTGATATTTATCTATATCGTTGTTGAGGAACCTATCGCGCAATGGTTTCTAAATAATTATAGTATTCTCTGAATTAATGTGACCCAACATGTCCAGAAGATAACAGTAATCTTATTTACAAGAACATTCGCTAAGTGAATAATAGTATGATATCAATTATTTAAGCTATACTGTTCTAAGTATACCTAGTAAAAATAGATAAGCTAATAGATATATAAATTCCTATCTTCGGAGCATATATTGCTTTAATAAAGCGATTTTAGTTTACCCCCTATAGCGGTCTACACCAATTTAGTACTGTGTAATATTATTAACTACTACAACTACTACTCAGTACTGTCAATCCGGATTGATAATACTCCAGAGTAGAATTAATCTGGGTTAATTAAACTATGGTTATTATCAACCCGGGTTAATTATACTCTGGAGTATTATTAACTCTGAGTACTCTTAACCCCCAACAATCTGGTCTTACAAAACACTGTTTGTGAATCGAAATAAGAATAATAAGAAATTAAACATAAGCTAATGCCGTCAGGACGTGCCCGGATAATTTTTGAAGTGCTCAAAATTCAGAACAGATATCTCACATACTAACAAACGTTTTAAACTTATTTATAAATAGGCTTTACATTTAACAAATATGTAACATATTCGTGTTTATGTGTAATTGTAAGTATATCACGTATTTGTCATTTTTCACAGTTCTTTGGCGACCGCCATATATACTCGCTATTTACATATCATGTGTATTACGATAATTATTAATTTATTTTAAAGGTATCGAGGCTTACGGCTTTATATAAAAGTCTATTTATATATCGTAAGCAATATATTTTTAGTGAAAATATATAATTCATACACAGTTGCCTAAAACATGAAATGTCATAAAATCCACTCTACGTGTAATATTCGTCTTTTCATCATATTGAAGTAAAATATAAGACTAGTCAAAATAAAACATTTCTACACACTAGATGTATCCCATGGTAGAATAAATTCGTTTTTTGGAGATGTTTTTCTACTCAAAAGAGTCTATTTTGTGCAATATAAATAAATTTCGCGTTAGCTCTTGAGACCATTATTTAAGCATGTCAATTGAAAATCATTGTCTAACAAGTTTTAAGAAATAAACTTTTGATTTTTACATTATTGAAAGTGTTGGGAAATTTTTTTGAGAGTTTATTTTATGTTAGAAGAATGATGATCCATCTAAAAACTACTGAAGTAGGTATATAACCATGGCAATAGAAGATCAAAAACTACATTTAAAAATATAACCTGAAAAGTGAAAGTATAAAAAGTATGTTAAATTAATATAATCACGATATAGCTGTTAATGCACAAACACCTTCTGTATATTGTATATTGTGTAATATAATATACCTATCGGACTTTTTAGATGCATACATATATAATTAATTAAAAATCAGTGTTGAACGGAAAACTGCATTGTTATACTTGTGTTATCAATATGCGATCTTTGATGCTATAACAGACATGATCTCCTTTAGGAATTCTATCCTCCATTATTTTGTGTCTTCTGTTACCTATTTGCCTTTTAAGTGAAAGTGTCGTATTGCTTTCATTATTAAGAATAATTTTGGTTAATAAGAGAAATTAGATACATTACATTAAAAAATATATATGTGCAATTTTAAAGCATTAATGTAACAATTCGTTTGTTATATATTTTAGACATAGGCTTCATTAAATTATATTGAACAAGAAGCTAGAAGTTCGTTTGTTTATGCTCAACTAATTGATTAAGAAGAAGCAATAAGATTAATCTGCAGCAATATGAAAGACTTTTATGCAGTCTACACTAATTTAAAAAGATAAAACAATAAATTTGGACAAATAATTTTATGACATAAGCTTCATGTTTCCTTTTATATGCAGCAAGGATATTATAATAAAGACAATAGAAGGATATTACTATTGTGCAAAATATAAATTGTACTTGCAAATTTTTGGAAAAGTCTCCCTATGTCATGCGACTGAACGATGTTTCATATTCTAATGTACTCTATTTACAACTTAACACTCCCGCCTGTCTGTACATTCTCCTTTAACTGTAAACACTACATACTCTATCTCAATTCACAATAAGTTAAATCCCGCTAACCCTGTCTGTACACGATTATGGTGTACTATTATGGTATTCTACTATAAATAGCTTATCATTGTTAATTGTAAACCATTCGTTCAGTCGCATGATTAGGAAAGCGAGTATTCTCTGGAAATTTGCAAGTAAAATTTATAATTTACAGCATGAGGTATGAGTCTGGCTGAATTAGCATTTGACCTAGAATTAAATGACACATAAACATATTTGGTACCATTGAAAAGTAAATTTTC
>JAYRBW010027883.1:0-12316 GCA_036023295.1 Invenusta paracnida
CTCCAGTGATTCCAAACCAATCGGTGAGAGTAGCTATTAGCTGAGAGTGGTTAATAGTGTCGAAGGCCGCTGTTAAACAATACTTTCCTAATAACATTCTTCTATAGAGCCATTGTTTTCCAAAAACAAAATTACATTTTGACAGTATGGCGCATGATCTGCATAGTTGGTGTGTTTAAAGTTTATGAATTATCCTTTTTTAAATGCACGACATGGTATTTTTATTTCAAATCAAATCAAATAATATAAATGTGTTCTATTTAAACTGATTTTGTTAGGGTTAGGGCATTCTAATGCATTGCAGTTGCATTGTTTTTGCAATGAAGCATGCAATTATATTATACATGCATTTCATAATATAAATTATAGGTAATACCTATTGTTTTAAATAAAATTGTTTCTCTATGTTTATTTTGTATGTTTTTGAAAATTATATTTATTACATTTATTTTTATAATTTATTAACTAATCAGTTGAAATTAATCTTGTTTCATTTATATTTAACTTCGATGAGAAATAAGTATATATATGTATATTTATATTTCCTTTAAAAATTACCCTCGATTGAGTATTATGATGGTTAGAAATATAATTTCAATCTTTTTATAAGTATTCATTTTTTTGTCTTTAATTGATGGAATTAGTAAGGCTTTTGTATTTTCATTTATTTAGGATTTTAATGTTGCTATTTTTAATTCGGTTTGTATTTATGAAGACACACATATAAAGCTAAATATATACTTTATATCATTTAAAGGTCCCTAATTGTTCAGCATGAAAACAAAACTCTACAAAAACTATGTAGGGCGTTACTTACGTCGCAAACTTTGGCAATTTGCCTCGTTGAACATTGAAGATCACTTGGCACACGACAGGTTCCTTGAGTGTTGGTTATCCCAAGAAGAACACAAAATACGAAGAAAATTATAAACTGTTGCCTGCTTTGATACATGATAATAGATTAAAGTTGTTTTAAAATTCTCTACTTTTATAGCTCACATGCATTTCGTATTATCCTTGATATAATTAGATAATTATATTTTGTACCTGTATTTGTCACAAATTTCTGTAATATAAGCGCACTTAAAATAATGTTTCATCCAAGAATCGTATTGTGTGATTAGATTAAGATGCTATTAATGCGATCATTTTGAGTTTGTCTCTTGAAAGGTTTTGACATGTTACACTTCAAATCATTTGGATTCAATTGTATACTATAGATATATATACAGGAAAGTTTAAACTTTAGTAAACTCTAGGTCAAAGATTATATAAGAATGTCAAGATACGCGACTAACCGAAACTGATAATATAAATAACAGCAACTCTCGTTTTACACTTGTAAATTTAAATCAGCGAAGAAAAATATTTAATCATGTAACATAATATTTTACATAACTCAATGTTTATCACCCAAAATATCAAAACCATTTAATATCGCAAAATATTTAACCGTCAGACGACATATGAAATGCCATTTACGAGTAAACTAATTAAATTAGGAAGATAGATAGATAGATGACAAATAAATTAAATAATTGGGCAGTTCTTGCGTTTATTTACGTGTCTACTGAGATATTTGGGACCGTAAGTACGTTATACTATTATAAATAAGAATAGTTATAAATGGTATTCAAGAATATTACACACAAAGTATAGGACTGTTTTAAATATTTGACGAAATTTAAACGATGAAACAGATTAGCAACCATGTTAACTGAATATTGTATAAATTAAATATTTATAGTATATTGATGATTTAAGCTGTATTTTTGTCGTTGTTATCTATTTCTACATATTCTATTCTACATTTCTGTATATTCTATTGCGAGTGTCGTTTAAATCGTTTATTTTGCGTATTAATTATGTAATTTAGCTGCATAACTTTTCTAAATGTGCTTTCTGACCTTTTTGTTTGACTTGTTAAGCTAATTGTCTTTATTGTCATTGTACAACTCTTCGCGTATTTAATTATATCCAATCACGTAAACTTCCATAACTGCATATTCAGACTTACATTCATATGATAATGTTTTTCGTTTGTTAATTATTTGTATATTCCATTTTTACCACAAAGATATTAAATAATATAATCAATTTAAATTCAAGAATATCGCACGCAATAGAATGAAACAATTTAAAAACTACCTATATTTGATTGTTCTTCTGCGAAAACGAAGTCGAGAAAAGAACTTCGACGAATAAAAGAAAGTAATATAATATATACTTTGATATGTTTGACACTAAATATGTCTAAACAACATAAGTTTCATACAACTTAAATCATTTCTCCCTAGCTATGAAATGAAATATGTTCATATATTTTCATGAATTTTATATATATATACATATTTAAATACTAATTAAATAAATAGGTTTTATGTAAATAAATGACTTCCTTATTTAATTAATTCCAACTTTCCAAATTTTCAACTCTATTCCATTTTTAACTTATATAGATATTTTAATAAATTATACTCTCCGTTTTGGCCAATAAAAATCTCCATATTTTTAAATATTTATTTATATATTCATTCGCATTTACATAATTTAAAAATTAGTATATTTAAATTTAGTACATATATACATATAATTTAAAAACACGGTTATGTATATTGATTACGGGATTAATTCTTTTTTAATTCTGACACATGATCCGATAAGGGTTAAGCGAGATACGTTTCAAATAAAAAATACTATCTCATCCAAAAGTATCTTATATAAATACTTTAACCGCAAATGTGTAAGAAGATATAGCTGCAGTAAAAGTCTTTTTGTTAGTTTTTCTTGGTTTCCACATAGTAAGTTGTCACCATAGAAAGTAATCAATGTATAATATAGAATGGCAATCTAAAATATGTCCATGAATATATTGTACATTTTGCGATTGTAGTCACATATACATTATTTGAAAACAAGTATTAATATAATAACAAGTAGTAATATACCTACTCATTATTAATAAAAGAAAAATATATCAATCTTGTATTTTTGTTATATAGTCAAACTATGTATATAAAGTAAAACAAATACCTACGGTTCTCACATTCTTAATTTTGTGGTTGATAAGTTTTAGAAAATCGATCCTATATTGGTATTTTTTCCTTTGGTAACAGATTTCGAGTGAAACATTTAACAAAATTCCCATTTTAGTATAGCATAGCGTTAATGTTTATGATGTTGAAATTCAATACCGACTTTAGCAGTTATTTATATACACAGCTTTGGATAATATTTAATTTTAACATCAATTAAACAAGTATTTTCTGGAAAACTGTGTAACATAACATACATCTTAAAATTTGCTGTCAGAAAACTGAACTTAGTGTAGTTATTTGATATTTCAATATGTATCTGGAACTATTTACTGCAAAATAGTTCTCTTTATCAAAGTCCAACTACTTAAAAACATATTTTGACTTTTGCCCGCTAACGTTACTTTGATTGCTTCCTTAAAATAATAACAATTAAATAATACAATTCATACAACTCCATAACAATATTTTACAAAATGACAAAGATTTACAAATCAGCCTATACTGTCAGAAACAACTCCGATTAAAAGCCGACTAAGTTTCATTGAAAAGTATTTGTCTCAAAAGAGTGAATCCAGGTCTATACATATAACCCGAAAAATGTCGTGATAAAATTCTGCATTTTAGTATATACATTGCAAGGTAAATTAAAAACCTAAAAGTTCAATTCAATCAAAGAACATAAAAGTATTAGCAATATGAAATACAAAAGAAATAACTGAATACTATACTGAATTATGACTCAATATATTTATTAATTGATAGTACAGTAGTGGTAAAAAAGAACTTAATAACTTTAACCAAAATGCCTCACTGATAATTATACATGGAATGATTTTAATTATAATATATTATTATCATTAGCTAAAAAAAGTTAATGTCGTGTTCCAAAAGTAAAAATAGTGCAGAAATTTATAATTTGTAATGTATCTGTATAAATTATTGCACTAAACAGCATCTCAGATTAATAAAAAAATCATCAATGGGTTTCTGCTTATTTTGTAACAAAAATTATCAGTTGCAGAATTATAATTAAGCATATTATAACACTAGCATTAATCATTGGTCATCGTCAAGCTTTATTAAAATCGAAACAATAACAAAATATAAAAAATCGCAATACAAAAACAAATTCCATATCAACATCATACACAAGTTTACGCGTAAATAGTAAACGCTGATATACAAACATGGCAAAATGAGGTTGTCAAGCAATTACAACATTACCCTCAACAAAGACTTATAACCATAATAGTATTGCATAATTAGAAATTAAATAGTAATACTGTAGACATTAAATGATTTGTACAAAGGGGTAAAATGAGTCTATTCGGAAGAAGTACTGTAAGAGATAGCTATTAACTCCAACCTCCCTCCCTCCCAACGATAGTAGTAGAGTAAGGTAGTCATCCAGTCCAATAGTGGATCACGTGATCTGCTGGAGGTCAATTCCTCTCTTAGAGAGGACATCTTCGGGCATACAGAGAACCGGATTGACCCGACGAATCGTGGCAATGGAGGGATCACGGGTGACAGCGGTAGACCCACTGCTTTCAACAGGCCGGTTTTCGTGGAGAAGGGAGAGGCCGGCGAGACCAAAGAGGGTGTGGAAGGGGTCGGGCATATCACCGGGTCTGTCGGCGAATCCACCCGTCTCGTCGTCCTGTGAAGCGAGAATGAAGTCGGTGAGAGCCTCGCTATCGATCCAGGAGAGACGGCCGAGTAGCTTTAGGGAGGCCAGAACCCACCTGAGTAGAGGAGAGCAAAACAAGCGTCATGTTGGGTATTGGCAGTTAGTAAAAAGACAACGAAATACATACGTCGAAGGTAATTATAATTCATTGTTAAACAATATACCCAAACTTTTGATTCGCTAATTACTAATAGCTTAGTGCAACAAACAATAAAGCTTTTAACTAACTTTATTGATCGATAAAGCAGCAATATGATGATTTTGATTATAATATTACAAATGAAATTATATCATTATAACGATGATTAAGATAAATAATATTAATAACAAACACGTTTTAAAATTTAAAGTATTCTACTTCTCCTTTAATTGAGATTGAAGGTTTTAAGACGTGATGGACAAATTACCAACACACCAAGAGTAGCAGACATCCGGTGCCTTTTCCGGGCGACCATTAAGTCCGCCACTGGGCAGCTGGCGCTCCGCCAACCACCAAGCCGTGTTGTCAACATCGACCAGACGCAAACTGTCCAAGAGCGAGAGGGTGGCGAGACAACAGTAGATCTGGCCGGCGTGTGACTCCGAGTAGGGTCGTGTACCAAATCCGCCGTCCAGATTGGAACAGCGCAAGACGTGCTGTCGAGCTGCCAGTGTATCCACCGCGGAAGAGTCGAGTCGATTGAGCAGGCGAAGAGCGCCGATTGCGCACAGGGAGAATCGGGTGTCCAGTTCGCCCCATTTGTCACCAGCAAAGCTACCATCCGGTTGCTATAGTGACGGAAAACAGGGTTTCACACCATAGAAATAGAAGTAACTAGAAGCAGTAGGCAATAGAAATTCATGAACACAAGTAAGAAATCTTGGATGATGAAAAAACCCGTTAATTATACACAAATTATACAAAATTATATAAATTAAAAGCTAAATAAATATATGAGTTTAAATGAGTATCGATAATAAGTAATATGTTTATCAGACAACAGTAAAAAGAAATTTCATTCGCGTTCAAATTATGTAAATTCCTAACGTACTGTACTGTGTATCATTATGTACTATTATGTGCGTACTGCACATTTTTATTATGTGCATTATTAAACGTATTGGTAATATGATAAACACAAACATACATCTATGGTTCGTACTATCATTCAGTGATATAACCTAGTTAGTATATATGTATGTAGAGATGATATAAAATACTACAAATATCAATATTTTCATTGGTCATTGAAAAAAATGAGCAGGCTAATAGGGAAAAATTGCTCGGAAATTAGCATTTAACGATAATTAATGAGCCTAACAGTTTACATTTTAACTCTTCGTACGTGGACATATTTGTTAAGGTTTGCTACGTGGAGACTAAATTCATTCATCCCTGTCTAAATTCAAGGTATTTTTTAGGTTTTAAGAAATGCGAAAACACTGTAAACAATCAAGCAAAATTATGAAATATTATAATATATTTTTTAAGTACAAACTTATAGTTTCATAAACTTAATAGACTCGTTTTAAAATAATGATTACTATCCTGCACAATAAAGTTTGATGTATTTTTTATATCCATTTTTATTTCTATATTTAAGTACATATTTACCTTTGCATTTAGCATGAAGACTATTTATTTACTTAGTTAATTCAGTAATCCTAGTATTAAGGTTTGTAATTTTTAAAGATAGATAATCAAGCAGAGAAGCTTACTAAATTTATCCATATATAGCAAACAAACTATTTAAATTTTGCAATCGTCTTATATGCAATGATATATGGCAAATTAAATATGACCTCCGCACCTGCCGCTGAACAATAAATGCAACCAGATCGTCCACCCTGATGGCGTCCAATCTATCGAGTAGAATCAGAACTTGTACTCCACTTAGACACGAGAGGAGATGTGAATCGTGCCGAGGTGAAGGGGAGAGGCCACCATCCTCTTGTTGACACGACTGGACAAACTGGACGATCTCTTCCTTCGAGAGGCGATCATTGTCCAACTGAGAAATAAGGTCCAGGGCCGTGAGAGACCAATAGACACCAGACAAACGTAGGAAGTCCAGGGTCTCATCTCGCTTCTGTGATATCGCAAGTATGAAGTTGGCGTGCTTGGCAAGACAGAGACAACGCGTTCTGTCGACGGCTGAGAGGTCCACATCAAGGATTGGACGAGCCATGCCTGTGTGTGTTGGGACGAATCGATGGATGGATGGCGACTTCTAGTTTCTTTCGGACTAAAATTGAAATAGTTGTGAAATGTGCAAACTGAAATAAATATGGTGTTCTCATATACTTGACAATTTATATGTTTATTGGTGTATGTTATGGTGAAAGTTATATTGATTTATGCTACTGTTCGCAAGTATGATTTTAGATATTTGTTTGAGAGAATTGATTGATTTATTTGTACGAATTTATATTGTGAGTAGAATTGATTATTATCTAATGGCAAAATTAAGCTTTTGTGGTCTTTTTGGAGTTATCAATTCTGGTGTGATGTTTTGTAATTTGCCTGATTGTGATTTTTTTAATTTGATCTGAATTTGAAATCTCCATGGATGAGAATAATAAGTTGTGAAAAAAAGTTGTCTGAGGCTGGAGTGAGTTGATCGGGCGCCAACAGAAAATGTGATCAGAAATATTCTTGAGTGGGCCCCCAGCAATAGATGCGATTACAAGTATTCTGGATGAATTGAATTGGAATCATATATTTGGTGCGTATAAATTGTCATTAAATACTAACCAAATATTGAGGTAAATTCGTTTAAATGAGGATTGATAGTTAATCAGTGATTTGAAAATTGATAATTATAATCGAATACACAGTTCCTAATAATTATTCCGTTGTTCTCATTGTCTTTTTATTGGTTGTAAATGGTAAAGACTTTAAACAAACAGATTATTAAAGAGATTATTATTATTATTAGATAATAGAGTTTGCTGTTATTATAATCAGATAACAAATTAGATAACAATGGTTATTTAGTGAAAATCACCTCACTTTTAAAGTGAATGGATTATAATAAAAATTAAGAGCTGCAATAAAATACACTATGCATTTACAAATTTGTAAAGACTACAAAATATCATATATACAAAAAAATTGTGTCTAAAAATTATTTTTAACATATGACTCCAGATCTTTTACAATTAGTTTAATCTACTTTCATAGGTATACATTTGCATGCCATCCTGTTGTAGCTCTTAGCATTATACAACAAGGAAACTCCAAAATTAAAACAAACTTATATTTGTGGCTTGTCCTATTAAAATGTAATTTGCACTAGGAAAGTTGTAGAGCTGCTCATGATTTTAATGCCATATGTGCATGTTAGATAGACAATTATAATTTATAATAGTATATTTTAATAAATATATTACTAGTCTAGTAACCAATACTTTTATTTAACATAATTAATAAGATTGTATTCATAAATAATGAAAACATCTATACTTTAAATAAGAAAGTACAGAATGTTGCCCATCAAAAAATAACATACCAATAAAAAAATTAGTTCATTTTTCAATGTGAAAAATATTAAAGTTTTGTCAAATTTATGTATATCCAAATTGAATGGAATATATTTGTGAAATCTTTTGATATTAAAGTCTATCCTATAATAAAAACCAAATATAAAAACATATTGAGAAATTATTAAGAATAAACCAGTGTTCAAAATAAGGATTTTGCATGTCCGAGAGATAAAATGTTATACTAATTTTATACAAACGAGAAATCAAATTGTTATACACATTTTTTTTAGCACCGAATTATATAGTTGTATATATAATATAATATATAATATATACAATATAATTATAACTTCAAAATTGGCATTATTTTACAATTTTAGCAAACAAACAAGTAACCAGAGTAAGGTTGTAAATAACTGATAAATGTATTCACGTTGTGATAATGCAAAGTAAAATGATAGATTTATGAGTATTTTGAGCATTTAGCTCTTAGCTAATATGCAATGTGGTTTTAATGATTTAAAATGTACAAGTTAACATAATATTAATTATTATATAATATAATGTAATACATACATATATAGGGATTGAAATTACATATTCAGAAGTCAGACTGCCCTGTCACACTGTCACTAATATTATATCTATTATATAATATACTAGATGTGGCCTCTTTATATTATAGGTTACTCCCATATTTCAGTGACATGCAAGTGCCGAGTGTCAATTATATACAAAGTTGAATGGATAATTATGTTTACTTTCTTTAATTAAATACCTTTTATATTATTAGGCCCTTTTATATATCAACAACTTTTTCTACCAAAAAATTGGGTGAAATACATTTTCCATGTGATACTGAATCTAGTAATTTCAATATTCCAATATTCCCAATTGGATACAGAAGATCGTATTATTCATTTCATGTTGTATATTAATTCATAAAATTATTCAATAAATAATACAATGAAAATACAGTAGTGCAATGTATCTGTAGTGTACAATTTGAAGTATATTCAAATTAATATTTCAAAAATTAAATAAATATATTAGGTCAAGGTATAAAGAACAATAATTCTATATTGTAATATCTACTCCTAGTTAACATAGACAATTTACCACATATCATAAATAAATATTATATAGTAAATTAATATATGTAGGTTTTGTGTCTGTTAGAAGCTAGCTAGATATCAGAGATTGGTAACTATGACATAGGTGGTTTGTCTATTTTTAGAATTTGATGTGTCATTCTTTATAATTATTAACGGTGTCATTGATTCCCGATTATTATAAAATATATTTTTAGGTTGTTTGTCTATTATTTATATTAATATATATATATATATGCCTAAATATATAGGCACATGTAGTAAAAAAAATCTACTGTCCACATGGACAAGCAATCAACATGTTTACCTGCCCACGGACAATTGGACAGCCCTTATTTCGAGGACTGTAAACATATCTATTTTAAGAAATATGATAAAATTATTCCATCTAAATAGATTTTAAACAGTTTCCACAACCATTTGTGCAACAAATTTTTGAATTTAACAACATTCAATAAATATATTACAACTTCTTTATCATACTAATATTTTGGACGATTTCAAAATGGCCATCAGCTTTTTCAAAACTTATGCTACAAAATATGTTTTTCAATTGCTCATTCTGACAAGAAGTAAATATAGAAAAGAAGTGCATATTGCAATAGATTAAAATATTGTTCTTGGTATCTCTAAGTAACATAGATGTGGACATTGAATCTCTTAGTCAAGGTCTGGTAGGTATACATACCTCTACCAAAATGACAATTTTAGAATACTGTGCAGGTGTCTGTTTTGGCATGATAATTCAATTATAACTGCCCTAAAATTCCTTTATTTGATAATATAGCTCATAAAATGGAATTTTCAAAGATATTTTAGTGTGATTCATATGTAAATATAATTATAGAAAATACAAATAAGCTATGAATGTATTATAATGAATAATCCATTCAAAATATTCTTCTTATTGAACCTTTTTACTGGGCTTCTACATATATATATATATATATTAATTACATATATATAATATTTATAATAGTAGTACTATCAGTGGAAACAGTAATAATGCAGTAACAATTATTAAAATTATATTATATGTAAGAAATACAACCAACTTTTAAAAATGCACTAATTAATTATTTACCCATTGGTTCATTTTCATCATTTACTTAGCAGTAAAAAAATTGTATTTTTTGTATTCATACAGGCAAGTATGTTGGTATAAAAAAATAAAAAATAAAGTACCTAATTTTAAATTGTTAATTGAAACATTTGATCATTTTTAGTATTTATAGAATTTATGTTATGGCTGCTAACCATATTCTGAATTATGATTGCAGTTTATATTATTAATTTTTATGAGCTTGTTGTTCAAACCATTGACACCCCTTCATGAAAATGTTTTAAAAGACAGATTGCTATTTACTGATATAAGTTATGTACAGGCTGTAACAGAAATTTTGTTGAATTTATGACCTTGCCATATGGATGGAATTTAATGGCACTGTCACTAAAGGGACTATGGAACATCATTATATTACTATTAGATGTGGAATCTTTTTAAATGACTCTAAGCTTGAGCTCAGTGTCATTATTTAAATAATATACTATTTTTATATGAAATGATGAAAATTATGTAAGAGAAGAAGGTTTAGTAATAGATACCATAATGAATTGGAAGCAGTATATCTGTGATATTTATGCAATGTACTTTATCACACATTCTTCTTTTAACACATTGGTGTATATTCATGGTCAAGGCCATAGTACTGTGCAGATTGACAAATCTGCTTTTTTTAGATGTAAGTATGGGCGATTCTGTATTTTAGCATCCCAAACTATTTCTATTCAAATTTCTGTAATTTAGCATCCCAAATATTGTTTGGTAATGGCAAATAAAAATGTATTTGCTTATCTTATATAACTTTTTTCTTTAAAAGTTTGCACAAATTAGTTAAACTAATTTTGAGCAATGATTAATGATTAATTATTAAATTAATGTTTAACTATTTGAAAAAACCTTTAGTCAATATATTAGTTAAACTAACTTTGAGCAATGATTAATTATTAAATTAATGTTTGAGCTATTTGAAAAAAACTTTAGTCAATATATTTATAACTATTTGTAAAATTATTGATATATTATTTGTTTATTTAACATAAGATTTTACCAACATTTTTAAACAAATAATTTGGGATGATAAATTTCCGAAATTTGAATAGAAATAGTTTGGGACACTAAAATATGGGATTGCCTGATTATTTATATTAATAAATACACACTGTAATGTAATTTTAAACTGTCTTTTATGCATTAAAATATATATTATT
Source organism: Invenusta paracnida (assembly GCA_036023295.1). Taxonomy (NCBI): domain Eukaryota; kingdom Metazoa; phylum Platyhelminthes; order Proseriata; family Coelogynoporidae; genus Invenusta; species Invenusta paracnida. Next base: position 11,577 of record JAYRBW010027883.1, read on the forward strand.
CCATGTTTCTACTATATACTACTTATTGGCGATATTGTATTTTACGGCCCCAAATTTTTTGGGGAATTTTGTTTAAACATGTATTGTTTTTTGGTGCTTTTTTGGTAGTTCCCACACAATTTTTTTCTCAAATTTTTAAATAATTGTAATACTATCATAAAGGATAGTGAGATGCTTGATAATTGTGGTGTGGTTGCCGGCGCAGCTGCCAGCTTTTAGTTTTAGTGTGTATAGGAGTTACCTGTTAAACATAAAAAAATAAATGTAATTAACAACTAACAAGTAACCCTATATACTACTAAAAGCTGGCAGCCGCATCCATACCACGATTATCAAGCATCTCACTATCCTTTACAATATATAAATTTAATTATGTATTTATTTTTTGTTAATTTGTTTTATTTATTTTGTCCGAAAAAAATTGAGTTTGGGACCATAAAATATGATATTGCCTTACTTATTAGTAGAAGTGTGGACTAACTCTAAGTAGGGCAATCCCATATTTTAGCATCCCAAATTATTTCATTGAAATTTTGATAAAATTTTATGCTAAATAAACAAATAACATATATTTTTTAAAGTTGTATTTAATAATGTTGTGAAATTAAAGGGTTTTATATAAAAATAAATCCTATTATAAATGATTAATGATTATTTATTTTTTCGCTTTTATATATATTAATATGAAATGTCTATTTGGAGATATCTCCGGAGACTTTTAAAAATAATTCGGAGATATC
>JAYRBW010027894.1:0-33564 GCA_036023295.1 Invenusta paracnida
GGGGTTACTTGTTTAACATAAAACAATAAATGTAATTAACCAGTAAGCCCTATACACTACTAAAAGCTGGCACTGCTGCAACCACACCATGATTATCAAGCATCTCACTATCCTTTATGATATATAAATTTAATTATATTTATTTTTTGTTTTATTTACGTTTTATTTATTCTGAAAAAATGGAGTAAAATACAATATTGCCTAAATACTATAGTATTAGTATAGTTTAAAATATACTATATAGACTGCACACTGCAAAGTTGACTATAGACAATACACTGCACATTATTAATCAATGATTTTAAATTAAATTAATAATAGTATACAATATTAATGACAATATATATATAAAGTGTTTCATAAGTCACGCATCATTGCAAATATTTACTGACATGATAATTCCACATAATAATATACATATAAATATGTTTTAAATGATAAAGACAAAATAATATTTTCAGAGTTAGGTGATAGCCTTAGAAATTACAAATCTAAAAATAGACTATATTTTAAATGTGTCCTTTTACTTGTAAATATCTCCTATGATGCATGACTTATATAACACCCTGTATATAATATAATCTAACCTATATTCCACTTAATTTTAATATATTTATATATATATCAAAATCATAAATTGCTTAAACTAAGATATTTAATGACATTTAGCTTAATTTATATGTTTTTGTTTTTTATATCTATTTTTAATAATTAAAATAAAAAAAATAGTATAGCTATATAGTATATTATCTAATTTATATTCTATAAATATATATATTTTAAAATCATAAATTAATTGAATTAAAATAATTAACTAATATATTTTTTTATAGTATATAATTATATATATTATAGTATATTATTATCTATTTGACAGTTTTATATTTTATATTTAATACTTAAACATTTTTATATCTCATGTCTGTATAGATGCAGTCTGCAGAATCACTATACCTGTAGTAAAATTATTATATACTTATCTCCCCTTATATATCATATCTATATATATAATATGGTTGACACAAATCTATTTATAGTACAAGCATACTGTTAAAATGCCTGCAAATTGTCTATTGTATTATTTATTGTATGAATGCTACAATATACATATAACTAATTGAAGGTTACTGGATATTGTAGGTGACTAAGTTCATTTATGATATGTGAGAAATAACTCAGTATCAACCTTTATAAGATAAAATATAGGGTTACTGGATATTATATGTCACCATCACTACAAATAAAAAATGTTCATCCAAAATTAATAGTATATAGTCATTACAAATAGATATTACAATATAATGTAGTAAAATATTCCAGAGTACAAAAAGATATTTGTTAACTAAAATGACATTAAGCTTATAACATCCAAATAAAATTATATATCATATCAATATTGGTAACAAAAATAAAGAAGTATACTATTATTATTTAAATGACATATCTCTATATAGATATATACTATATCATATTGTTTTTAAGTAGAATTTACTATATATTATAATTCTGATAATACTAATTGGCAGGTGCTATTGGCACATACATGTCCTCACATTTAAATACAATTGTTATGTATTGTTCATTTTTGATATGTGAGAAATAACTGGAGACTGTCTACCCGTGGTCTCTTCCTTTATAATGTTTAAATATAGGGTTACAGGATGTTGTAGATGACTAATTCAGGGTTACTGGGATGTTAATACAGTCAGCTTACACCATATGTACCAATAGGAGTTTCCATTCTATTAGTGCATATGTACCAATCATATTCAACACTATTGAAACCATTGAATAATTACTATTGATACATACGTACCAATAGACACTTTGATACTAATTATCAAATTATTTTTATAATATAGTTTCCTTATATTAAAATTATATTAATCATTATGACATACTTATTTTTAAAATAAAAAATCCAGAATAACTGACAATATACCTTTATTATTATTAATACTATCTTGATTTATTGGTAAAAAATTAGTTAAATAAATCTAAAGCCTTCATAATATTATGTGCAACTGCTGATACATACATATGTATAATTTCTTTCTCATTATTGCTATTAACTTAGCTGAACTATTAACCTGGCTTGCATAGTCAAGAGATACTTTTGTAGATATATATATCCTTTTAGCTAAGGAAATTTTATTTTACTGATTAATGATATACATAGACAATGTTCATTGTCAGAAAATTATATTTTGGTATATATTGCTTTCAAATTTGTCTACATTTTAGGTTTTTTTGGGTGATTCAATCAGGTTTCAGTTAAGTAACTTCAACTTGATTTGACAGAAACTATTTCTTAAATAAATGTTCTATTAAGCTTTCTTCTTGAATAATACTAGCATAAAAACTTTTCTTACTTGATAGAGAAATCAAAGACATTTTTTCTGGCCTTGGCTTAATATCGATTCTGAACCTAAAAAGGGCATACAATAAATAGTGCTATTTATAAGAAATTGGAAACTACAACTTAGCATAAGCTCCAATTGATGACTTTAAACATTTTATTTCTATCAATATATTATTGTTGATTTCTCAATTTCTTCAAATCATATTTAAAAATTATTTATATCTACTAAACTGCTCATTTGACAAAAATATAGCCTCCCACCTATCTCAACACTTATCTACTGGAAGTGGGATGAGATTAATCCATAATTTTTTATTACTTAAAATTATAGTTTTATTTAGAAACTTTTATTATCAATACTCTATCAGCCAGTAGATTGAAGCAAGTTTTGACTCAACCTGAGGGAAAAAACTGACTGAGGTTTTTTGACTAGATCAAAGTGAGTCAAGATTTTTTAAGAAAAAAACTGCAGGTGAAAAACTATGCCAAATATTTTTTTGACAAAAACAAAGCAAGTCGAGTTTTTTTTCTAAAAATAACTTGGATGATGTATTAACATCTTTCCACTCGACCATGTGGTTTTTTAAGACTAGGCATTGGACATGGTTTTATTTTTTTAAGGCATTCTGTTTTTATTCAAAACACAACTACTAGAAAAATATATACCAGAATTTTGCAATATTTGTGTTGTCCACACTCCACACTGCTAGCTACTTGCACATGCATTTAATTACTGTATTAATTGAAATGAACCATGATTAATTTTAAGTTGGTAAAAAAACTCGGAAATTGGGTAATAAATACTCTGGTTCAAGTTTTTTCCCTGAGGTTTCGACTAGGCTACATAATCTCTCTCGACTGGCTTGATGCTCTTCACCAGCCATCTTCTTCACCTCATCAGCCCAAGCCACTCTCTTCAAATGTGGCTCACGACATGGATGATTTTCTTCCATGATCATGCTCTCCTTGGCTTCATCCACTTCACCTATCTCTGCTATGTTGCCTATGTCTTCCACATCATTGTTGTATCCATTGACAATCTCAGCCATTAACAACAGAACAATCCTCTCCAGTCACTCATCAATCGCGGATCCTGCTGCGCTTGTGCCTCCTCCAGTCTTCCTCATTTCCTTCTTCCTCGTTGTTGCATTCTTCCTTGCCACCATCTTCATACGTTTGTAAACATCCTTTAATTGGTTTGTTTTTAAATTAAGTAAGGGATATTCCCTGTTAAATTGCATGGAAATTATTTCTTCCCAACATTTCTTTTTCTTTAAATTAGAGTCGACAGTATTTATTTTAGATTCTTTTATTTGGTTGTTTTCTTCTATCAAATTCAACAAAGCATTTTTGTGTTCTTTGGTAAACATAATTTAATTATTTAGACGAATCTATCGAGAAGACATCTATTATACTATAGCTTAATGGTTTAAATGGCAACATTTTTTTATATGCAGAGCTATTGATTTTTTGTTTAATTATTTTATCCAATTAAATGGCAGTATTATACATATAGGAGCATATAAGCAATTTAGGTATTTTGCTCTGGTATTACTGACAAAGCTGTTGCCATTTAATCAATATGTCATCTCTATAGATAAGGCAAACCTAACAATAATCTGAACTCTATGGAATAATCAAACGTTTCTATACTGTCGGAGAGTTCGAATAATTGCAATTTGATTGGCGTTGCTAATGTGATAACATATTTTATAAAAAAACGCAGGTCGAGGAAAACCTGCATTGAGCTCTCCACATTGATTATGTACCTTGGATCGAGTTTTTTGCAAACACAGGTTTTAACCACTGGTCAAGGAAAAAACTAGACCTCGACTCGCTTCAATCTACTGGCTGTATATGTTTAAATAAATAATTCACATAAAACATATAATGCATATACATATATTGAGATAAATGCATAAGTTAAAAAAAATAATGTAAATTATATAGAAATTTATGTAAATATTCGTAGTTTGTTTGCTTTACAATTATCTTTATAACTTAGGTATAGAACACCCAGAAAAGTACTTTTACTTTTTACTAAGCCATTTGATTAGGTTTCTGTGAAATTGATCAGTTAAATTGATATCAAGTTTACATTTCTGTTATACCTACTTTTCTTCATATATTTTAATTATTACAATTGTTTTATAGATTATATAAAACATATTTTACTTATGCAATAATATACTATATTCACTTTATAAAGCCCTATAAAAGTAATTGTAACTGTGAAACTTTGTTTACATTTCTTTTGCACATTGTGTCTAAAAAATAATGGTAACAGTTTTTTTATAACACATGCACAATAAGTGTGGCATATTATCTATGTATTAGTTATTATTCATTATGATATTAGTTTAGTTTGTTTTACTTTATCTATGGTTACAAACTCTTGGAAATAAAAAAACAGGTATGATTATGAATATGTAAACAACTATAAAAATACCAAATATATATTATGCATATTTTACTTCTTATTTACTTGACTTCAATAGGGAACATAATGGTGGCATCATATTTCAAACTCATGAAACTACTGCAGTATATTGAACAAAGTTTAACGATAAGGATACACATACTATAATTATTCAGTTTAGACTATACACAACATACTACATTATTACATAATTACTACATTGGTAACTGTCTATTTGAAATATATAATACACTACATTTATTTAATATACTATTACATACAATAATTCAATATATACATTATGGCTTCATTAGTTAGAGCACCTATGTTACCTGCAAATCCTACCAGCGATGACTAGACATATTTTGTGTTATTATTTAAAAATTGTGTTAAAGTAGTAAAAACCACAGATGAACAAAGTCCAGCCATTTTAGAAATGTGTTTGGGACGAGATGGATTAGGTATCCTAGATGGTTTACCAGACCCAAAGCTTACACTAGGTGATATTGTATCCAAATTTAATGGCTATTTTAACATAAAATCCTCATTACTCATTTGTAGGCATGACTTTTTGCATGTTCAACAGGAACAATTAAAACAATTGCTGAATATTTATGTTGACTAAGGCAATTAGTTAAAGATTATGGTTTCACTCAGAAACCAGAAGTTGAGCTTTTAAGAGATATATTTGTAATTAGAGTTTTCAACCATACATTGGGTGAAAGACTATTGGCAGAGGATCCTGAAGAGCTTACATTTGAATTAGCTATTTCTAAGTCTGAACGTTGAGAGAGTGCAAAGTGAATTAGAATAAAGGTTGAGGGAAGATGTGACTCAGCTTCTATTGGTAATTTAAAATTTATTTAAAAAAGCAGTCTAACAGTAATGATACTAAAACGTCATTTTCTATGAAGTTACAATTCAATACTACATAATACAATTAATACCAATAATAATAAGAAATATGGTTGACAAGATCATTTGGCTAATGACAAAATCTTCTGAGCTACTAGAGCTACTTGTAATTTATACAAAAAAGTTGAACACTTTTCAGTCATGTGTAAAAGTGCTTCTACTCTCTCAAAATCTATCAATTTGATTGATACATTTCATGATGCTACCAATGACATACATTCAGTCTATACCTGCTGATGCTATCTTTGCAGTAGACCATTCTGTAAATTCTCTACCTAGAACAATTTTGATAAATAAAAAGGAAATTAAAGCAGTAATTGATACCGTAGCAGCTATTAACTTAGTCAGTTCTCAAGATATTGGATCAGTTGAAATGAGAAAACTTGATAAGAAACTGCTTACTTGGGACCAGCATCCATTGACATGCCTCGGGATTTCCACTGTAGAAGTATCTAAATCTTATTCAACAACCACAATTAATGCTAATTTTTATGTGTATGAAGAACAAGGTATGCTCCTTATGAGCTTTGAACACTGCAGATCTTTACAAATTATTTGTGAGTTAAATGCCATTTCATAAACAGAAGTTTCAACCATAATGCTACTGCAACAAATCCTGATGAATTTGTCAAATATGCTAAACTCTTCAATGGTTCAAGCTCAGTTTTATTATGTGATAACCGTTTCATCACTAATGTTATAACATTAGTTTAGTTTGTTTTACTTTATCTATGGTTAAAAACTCTTGGAAACAGAAAACAGGTATGATTATGAATATGTAAACAACTACAAAAATACCAAATATATATATTCCATATATTTTACTTCTAATTTACTTGACTTCAATATGGAACAATAAGTAGCTGTGTTTTAATAAGCTAGTAAAATGCATATTATAATTATAGATTTATTGACTAGTAACAATTCTGTGGCAAAACACTTTATTAATAATTTATATATCAAAAAATTTCCCATTCATATCTACTTGATTTATAATAATAAATACACATTGCCTTTCATTTTGATTAAAATGTATATTTATATTTATATTTTTAAACCTAAATGCACAGCATTACTAGACATAGTTTATCTTTACAGATTTTTAAATGATTATTTTATTGCTTATATATGTATATTAGCAATAAAACTTTCATTTGCATGTATACATAACTAAATTCAAATTTTCACCTAAATTATTAACGAAAATTATATTTTATTGACATTCTTATTCATTTTTCATCAATATTTATATTATTAAAACATTCATTACTCTGATATGGGGAACTCATTTTCTTCTAAATGGATTCTGCAAAGTTTTGTAAAAAAATTACAGTTTGCTGCTATATAAATTTCTAAACTTGCTTCATTTTAAAATTTTTGTATGATTAAAATCAGAATTTCGTTTTTCATGAGACATTAAGTATGGTCTCTAATGGTCTGATAACACTTTGAGGACAGTGAATACGAAATAATATATCCTTTTATACATTTTATGCATGTTATGTCTTAATTGAGGAATTTTAAGCTTTAAACTTAAAGCCAATTTGAATATAAGATTTATAAGTTCGATTTTAGTAATTATTTTGTTATATATATTATTCTTTCTTGCAATTACACTGCTTTGGCTATTCATGAGCATTTTGAAAAATTATTGAACTAAAGGATATTTTTTGTTAAAAAAAGTGACACATCATTTTCTTGAGCATCTTCTGCTAGAATCTGAGCATTTTTTTTACAGTTTAATTTAATTCTATATTCAATTTATTATGTATTCCTCTTTCTTTATTGCAATTAACACTTTGTTTTACGATGTGCAGTTACTATATTTTATTTTTTTATAATAAAAGACATATTAAAGGAATAAAGTAAACATCAGTTTTTTTTAGCAAACACTTTATTTAGCCCTTAAACTTCTACCATGCTTTAGAAATGTTAGTTCAATGATCAATTTCTTTTTAATTATTTTTTTATTAAACTTTTAAACTTTTAAATGGTATGTCTTTTGGAAGATTATTTGAAATTAACTAAGGCTCCAAAATTTGCATAATGAAGAAATGTTTTGTAAACTACTGAAATGACCGAAATGATATTTAGGTTAAGGTAGATATTACAATATATTACTAAAAATGTTATATAAAATACTATAGGTTTAGTTATACAAACATGTAAATATTTAATAAAAGTTTCTAAAACGATAATTTAAAAATTCCACCTTTGCTATTATACATGTAAATTATCTACAATATTTAAGCTTCATTTCCGCTCCTTCCCGCATTAGTCACAACTACAGCCTCCTGAGAGAGTGAATGCAAGGCCGGTTGAGTCACAACCCACGCCACCACAACCTCTGTAGTTATTAGATTATGAGTAGTCGAAGTCGTGATCACCATGATGCACTCTCCTCGGGAATTGGATCTCTCTCAATGAGCTCGCGTGAGGACTCAACAGGCCCGGGCTTAAACCCGCACTCCAATGCGGTGTCTTCTGGATCCACTGGCTATCTGGATCCCCATCATGTCTCATCTGGTCGAGCGCAACACATCGAGAAGTTGGCTGTGCAACAGGTAGGTATTGAGTTTACTTCTATGCATAGAATAAAATCTAGGATTTCACTCTATAATTTGACGGCTTACTAGAAGCCACCGCCTCACCTTCAGCTAAGACTAGGAGTTTTAAACGAACCAATCGATACCATACATAGCCTTTATACAATGAAGTAAAAAACCGGGAGTTCTAAAGGATATAAGCATATTTACTTGATATATTATCCGAGATATTAACTATCAAATTGTATGGCGATAAATGTGAAAGGGGTATTTTTATAGCCTATAATATTTTCAATAATCTAGATATTGTGAGTTTTAGTCGATTAAGGAGTGAATTCTACTCTCTGCGCAATGTATAGAAAATAGTTTTCCCTCTGCTTTACCGAGAGTAGCGCTACGTTGGTGGCATTGTTCAGTAGAATACATACTAGTCAAGATATAAAATATAAATTGGTTTCTTCGATCACAACAGGCTCATCCGGCTGCTGGCTATGACAATCACCACCATCAACAGCCCCACCACTCCCATCATCACGGGGGCTCGAGTGGGAGACACGGGAGATCCAGTCAAGGTCATGGAGGCGGGCAGGCAACACCCCCTGGGGGCCCCCAGTTATCCTCGGCCAATTACCATCAACAGGGCAGTGGCGGAGGGGGGAAAATGCAGCATCATCACTCTGAGAGGCAGCAGCATCAACACCATTCACATCAGCAATACACTGGCAGTGCTGGTGGAAATTCGATGTCTCATTGTGAGTTGGTATTTTCAATCGCTTTCTGTTAATTGCACATGATAAGAAATCAAAGAAATACTAGTAACTTGCTAGAAGTGACTATTCCATATTGACACGGTCAATTTCAACACTAAAACAGGAAAATTCGCTTGATAGATACTTTTATTTGTATGTTATATCTGTTACATATTCTGAATTTTAAGTAGCGAATGTTTCACAAAAATTGTTATTTCAGTTATAATGTATGTATGCTTGTATTGTTCGAAAGCACAAACCTTAAATTGTCAAATGTATATGCAGCAAAATCGTAAATATTATAAAATTTCTACTGATACAGTGCTAAGCTAGTACTTTGTATATATTTAACCAACAATCAAATGAAATAATATATACATTTATTAATTATATTCATTCTTGAGTAAGTTTTAAATATATACTAAATAATATACCATTTTACGAATATAGATTTGGTATTGCCGATTTGATCTATACCCATCTCCCTCAAATGAATTCCACTTAATAAATGGTTTCCAGATAATTTAAGTCGACACTAATATTTTTCCAACGGAGCAATATCAATTGTGCATGCATGGTTTATTGATTTGTTCATAAAAATCTGAATGTTGGCAGAAGTGTAGACCTACAAGGTGTATTATTATCTTATACGGATTTTACTGGAGCAAATCCCTCTGGCAATTGATTGATATAAGTTGCAAATAGGGTTGTGGTTGTTCCTCTATAGGTAGCTTGTTTCATTAAAATAACTCTCTAACTGTTTTACAGATTCTATAACATTTCATTAGTTCACATTTTATATTGTGAATGTTCGTTGAAACCAGCTATATTGATTTTTCTAAAGATGAATTATCCCTACTTTTAGGTTATAATGTAGAGTAAGTAAATACTGATTATCGTGTCTCATGACTGTCGTATTTAGTTTAGTATTGCTACGTAGACATCTGGAAACTTTTTGAAAAGTATATTTTCAGAATAATCACTGTGAAGTATTTAATATGATAGGATTTAACCATTTAGATTTAATGGGTTAAATTTTTTTGTTAAGTTGTGCATGTTATATTTCCATTTTATTTAGAAACTCTTATTAGATTTCCATTTATATCAAAATGCAACGATTTTATTTAAGAAATTTAAAACGTTTTATGCACTATGATTACTGTGTTATTTTTACCCTAACGTCTAGACAATTCAATGCAAAGTAATTATTTATCAATGGTATAAATATTTTACTTAAAACATTTAGTATATTTTTCTTTAAATTTTGTTATCTATACTATTCAATATTTTAAATAAATAAATTTTGAGTCAATCCGGCGTGTAAACTATAAACTTTTTGATTTAATTCTAAATATTTTTATTATTATGTCTAAATAACTCCTACATATAATAACTAAGATTTTAAATCAATAAATGAAAATTATTAGTTCAATGTGTATGCTAAATATATGGTTACTTCCAACAAAATCGATAGTGGAATTTTTATGATTGTTTAATTAACAAAACTGTCGAACTAAATGTAATATTTAAAATGCATCTGAAGCTGTAGTATTTAAATTTTTGTTTTGTTAATTCTTGATATTACATTTTCACTATTAGAGCTTTAAATTAGTTTTAGCAAAATTAATTAAACTGCTTTAAAGAAAATATTAACCTGAGAATTAACTTTGGAATCTGTAAATTTGATTAGATTTATAATTAGATTTTGTTATATATTAGAATTATTACCATAACACAATAACAATTGAAACGGTTAACGTGTTGTATGTTTATACATTAAGGCTAAATTTACTAAAGAATGCAAATACGTTCCTGACCTTATTTAAAATTTAAATGTTTTTGATGACTGTTGATAGAAAATATATTTTTGATTCACATTATATGCATTTAATCCACTGTGTTAGTCTTTGTAAATTATTATATCATCTAGATTTTAAAGAAAATATCATTAAATAATCGTGGCATTCCAGAGACCTGGGTTCAAATTTCAAAACACAAAACAGGGGGGGGTGGTGGTCAACCAAGAAAGGTACTTTTCGTAAAGTCAAGAGAACTCCCATTATACATTATAGACATATATAGGCATATATATATGTACGATAGCAATATATATACTGCATATTAAAATGTGTTTTTTAAAGTTTGCAATAAAACAATAACAGTTAATTTAATTATCACATATTATAAATGTTGTTTAGCAACTGCCCCTTTCTCTTCTTAACTCTGTTTCTTAAAGGCATTTTACTGCAGAAAATTAATTCAAATTTACAATGAATAATGGGAAATGGCATCATTTAAACAAATTTATTAATAATTTTAGGACATTTACACATTTTAATGATAATCATAACAGATTTATTTAAGAGGAAGTTTTATAAAAAATTGCACTGCCTTTGCTTTCATAAAAACTGAGGAGGCTTTGACCCTGTTGACAGGTCCCTGTATATATTTATAATAAAAATTGGTATTCACGAAGCAACGTTATCTTGCTTCTTGTGTCAGCAATAATAAATACTTATATTTTATAGCTGAAAATCGAAAGAAATATCGTGATTAACAGACTATATTACTTACATGATGTATTGTTATAAATAAGTAAGTTGTTAAAGAATTTATATTTAAAAATAAAATATCAGCTATCTTTTGTGTATTATATTAAAGGAAATACAAACGGTTAATAAAATGACAGACTGAACGATCGCTCTGTTGCTATGGGATAAATAGTTCGATGAGATAATTTTATGCTTTTTTGTAACTTACAGTGTAAAAGCTATTCTATTTCATAATAACAATTGAATAATTGCTCTGCCAAGGTGTTCTAAGAAGCGCCATCCAAAGGTGCAAATTACGCTCAAATTAAGCCGGAAAGTCATTTACTGTCGTAAAACTAGACCTGTCTTTCTTCTATTATAAACTGTTCTTTAAGTATTGTATGGCATCTAGATACATTTATATTATACTTCTACACCGCATCTTATACTCGGTTACATATACGCAAACACACACATACACATATACCTCATAATATGTATACATATCCATCTGTAGAGATATTTTGGCTTGAAAAGGAGAGAAGCCAGGAAGGAATGATGTGGAGCAGGAATAATGTTTGTGTATCACCCGCACTAAACAATCAAGAATTTGGTGGAAGGAAGGAGGGAATAAAGGAGTGGAAGTAACTAAAACCGACTGGAAATATTGGCATATAGTTGTCATCAAGAAAAGCGATCTTTCTCCCCCCTCTCTCTCTCTCTCCCACTCTCTTACTTGCTTACTCATAGCTGAAAGGGGGAGAGAGAGAGAAGAAATAGTGATAAAGAATCAAGTCTCTATAGTTTTGGGAAGACTCAAGTGGAAGATAGATAGAACATGTACAGAGTTGACGTTAGGATCGGGTTAGAGCGAGGTAACAAGAGGGTAATATGTATCATGAGTATTATGCCGAGTCCAGTTGGGAATTAAATTGGAAGATGAGTCTCGGGTAAATGGCCCTCTTCAAATCACCCCTGTCTGGTCTACCCCTGATATTTCCCTCCCTTCTTAAGGCTATCATTCTCAATTCTGTTCTTCGATCTTCTTTTTGTTCTCACTGATTCAGACAGACTATACATAATTTGATATAATATTATGTGAGTAGTCTTTCCATCGCTGCATATATGTACATATATAGTTGAACGGCAACTGCAGATTCTTCCATATAGCTGGTCTTCTTCTTTCTTTAGTATCTCACTGTGATGCAGTTGCAGCAGCTGCAATTCTGCTTAAGTAAAAAAGAAATAATAAAACAACTAACAAGACGCTTGATGATGATCTAGGATCGATGCAATTTGACAGAATAATTGTGATCACAATTCTCTATTTTCTTTTTTTTCCTGTTTGTATTTTCTTCTATCGTCCGGGAATTCCCCTTCACCATTATCTTGTTTTATTGAGCTGAAAAGTACACAACAAATTGGCAGTGGGAGATTTAAAGACTATAAGACGACATTGAAAAACCTGTTTTTGGAAAATTCCGTATCGAAGAATCATGATATTTTTCTGTTTATTCAATATTCCCTTCTCCTTATTTTTTAAACTTCCTGCGTAACAAAGTAATATACATACATGCTTAAGAATATAATACTCGATTGGTGTAATTTGGCGCTTACAGAAACTTTTAATGTCTATTCTAGTTATAACAGGAAATATAGGACAATCGTTGATCACACCGAATGAGACATATTCTTAGATATATACGCACCATATTTTTGGTAGAAAAATTATTGAATATATTAATTTTAGTGACTTAAACATTATTATTTTTTAAATTTGTTTTGTAGATACATCTCAACTTCATTAAATATATAGCGCAACATGTTTCGTTGCACAAACAGCATCATCAGGTAAACAGAATTTGTGAGACTATATAATATATATATATACATTAATGTATTTATATACAAGATATAACTGAGCATATATACTTATGAATAAAGATGGGAAATTAATTATATAGATTTAAAACGTAAGAGGATCCAAAACTAAATAAATTACGATTAAACTAGGGTTAGAAAATGTTATGTGAAGAGATTCCTTAATAGATAAATTTAATTTACATTTAGCGGTATCCAAAATAGAAACATCATTAAGTTAGTGTACAATTATATAACCTATAATGAGAAAAAATAGCAGACTGATTAAGAGATCTGTTTTCTTTAATGCGATTATATAAGTAGTTCTATTAATATAGCACCCTTCCTTTGATCCCAGAACAAACAAATTTGTAAATCAAATTTTCTCTTAAAGATAGGATTTCTGTACCTCTTTGTTCAAATGTTATTTACTAATTTAGTTGTTAATTCTGAGAACAAAGGGTGTTATATAGGTAAAACTAAACGGCACTTATACAATCGCATTAAAGAATACAGATGTCTTAATCAATCCGTTGTTTTTTATCATAGGTTCGCATTAACGTTTTGTAATTGTACACTTAATTACTGTTCTTTTTTTATATGAAAAGAATGTAAATAAATAAACTGTAAATTAACTTTATCTGTAAAATGACCTTTTCAATGACATGTTCTAACCCTAGAATTAATCGTATTTCTTTAAATTCTGACTCCTCTTATGTTTTAAAACCATATAATCAATTTCTTATCTTTATTCACTTGTATACATATTTTCAATTATATCTTGTATAACTAATGTATAGTCTCACAAATTCTGTTTACCTGATGATGTTGTTTGTTGCAGCTAAGCATGTTGCACTATAAATACATGTTTTTTTAAACTTTATTTGGGTTTTCTAAATCAATTATATCCATTCACTGCCCAGTTACATCTTAACTAGTTTTCACTAGTTTTTGTCAGTAAACCATTGATATATATACTTGTTTTTAGGTTTAGGTTTAGGTTTAGACATGGTTTTTATTATATTTATTTATTTAATAAAATTTTAATTAATAATAAAAATAAGTTGTTTATTTTACATTTTTGCTTAAATTTGATTGAATTTTGGTAATTTTCATTTTTAATAATTTTATAGAACTGCGGATGCTTATTCGCTGTCAAAATACATATAATATTTAATATTCAACTGGGAACCAGGAGTAAACTGTTAAAGTGATCTTCGGAATAAGTTTAATAATAGGTATATCTATCTCTTTTAGGATAGTTTTTTCGGATATCACTATTGCCAATTCTTTTCTTCTATATATCCTAACTTACACTGCACGACTACTTCATTTGAAATTATGAATAATTGACTAAAGAGCGACTTATTCAAGCTGTATTTGACTCCTACATATATATGTATAAGATGTAGCGCAGGCCAGGCCGGCCTATGTATTTGGCTTGTGGGAATGAATGACTGACAGATACCGTATGTGCAGCAGCGTGTATGAATATACTTGAACTTAAGTCGGTATTGACTACATAAAATCTTCGTTAGAAATCCCATTCTCTGAGAGAATATTTTAAATGTGAAACTATAGGTTCTGATTTATTTATGAGCCGGGGTTCCACAAAGTTTTAATGTATAACTCAGTATATTTTGTGTGAATTTTAATATATATCTGTGTATTAATTATATCAGAAAAAATTTCAAAATTAAATGATTATTAACTCAGTTTTGCTTTACAGCCTATGTAAAAAGAACTTTTTTTAATTAATAACCCATAATGATTTTTTTCATATCCGGAAATTTTTAGAGGTTTTTTTTAAAGATTCTTGATTTTACCAGAGAGAATATCGTAATGTATTATATATAATTTAATATGAATTATTTTTTAAATAATAATATAATATGTTATAATAATATTGAAAATCCTAACTTAAATATTTGAATATATATTTCGTACGTTGTACGACTTGAATTTTAGAAACTTATTGTGCAATGTAGTTATACTATTTTACAGTTATTTTGTAATATATTATTTAAAGATAATTACATAAACCTGATATTTGTGACAAAAACTAAATATTAAAATACGTAACATGAGTGCTTCCTTATTAATAAATGTTTTATTTTGAAATATTCGAAATACCGGAGTAAATAAATATTAAATGTTAACGTTTCTATAAAATAAGACAATTTTAGAGTTTTATTCAATTTAAATTATCTACTGAATTATCAAATTGCATAATATACCTATAATAATAATAGCTAAAGTATATGTAATAGATGATTGATATTGATAATGATAAATGATTTATTTAATTGTTATCTTAATAATTTGGTAATATAAATACGATTAGAAGTTTTTAGTCAACTTTTCTTATAGAAAATCTTCTTTCAGATCGTTTTATAGAAGGCCTCTGTGAACATCTACTTATACATTAGCGAATTGTGTATTTTTGCGTGTGAATTGTATGTGAGCTGGATTTCACAAATTTTGATTACTTACTAAATTTTCTATTGAATGAGTTTGGTATAATTTGAATACAATTGTTACACTTGTAAATGCCGTGACTGAATCAGATGTCTCAATTTCGATTTCTAAAAGCCACAAGATTGCATACTGCTGTTAGTCTATTGTATTTTATTTTTTCATCAATGTGTTTCGTCATAAATAGTTACTCGGAATTTCAACGCTAAACATTATTTATATTATATATAGATAGATATACCTATGGTTAAACATTAAAAATTCTCTTAAAAATTGGGAGTTTACTTATATATTTTGCATAAATTAAGATCAGGACACTACTAAACTTTCCGACTAAAACGTTTTGAATTGTTATTAAATAATTAATAATTATATTAAACGTTTAAGTAATAAAACGTAATTGTACAATTAAAAACTAAATAATATAAGGATGTTTTCATAATAAGTTATTTGTTATGTGAATATGTAAATATTTCAAAAATAATAAATGATCAAAAATCGTATTGATATGAAATACAAAAAAGATGGTTAAACTCATTGTATTGTTTGATCAATAGAACCAGCAAAAGCACTATCACATATATGTTTCGAATTGATCTGAAATGTCATCGAACAATGACAGTTATTTTATTAAGAATATTTCGAGTATTCAATCGCTTCACTCTCTACTACTAGGTTTAATCAGAATTTATCTGTAAGTTAAAATTACGTTGCATCTAAAATTACCAAAGCTATTTGGACTAAACTTATTGACACCTCTACTTTGTTTGAACCACCTGCTAGCTTCTACTTTGGGGTATCTTACTTTTAAAGACAATGCTCACCAAACGTAGCATACTATGTACTTTTACATTTCACAAAATATACTGTCATCATATTTCCTTATTTCTACTTTCCTTTATAACTACGCCTGTTTGTATTAAAATATCGATTTCGTCGCGTGGCGCCACATAAAGTTCTCGCGCCGAAGCGCGCTTAGTGGACATAGACCTTTACTTTTAAGTATTCAGTTTAGATATAGGTACATTTTATATTCTACGTAATTGTCGTTCAGTTTATGATCAGTAGCATTAAGTAGTAGTTACTTTTAAGGGAGTTTAAATTTTGCACAGGAATATATCGGGTAAAGTATAGGAAAAATGTGATTTTTTTATTAGTTGCATATTTTCCTGACAGGTTTTTATTTAAATTCACTCTATGAAATGTTATTTACAAACACTGGTTATACATATTTTTTTGACTTTTCAAGATGGGAATCTAAAACATTTTTCCCGATGTAACAGCTTACTTTTCGAATCATAAACGAAATTAATAAAGTATTATCTAATGTTGAGTTCATAATATGGACATACATATGTATCATAATATAATGTTTTATCGAACTTTTTATAGCTTTTAAAAGCAAAAATATTTTTTGATCAAGTTCATTGTTATATCCTATATTTATAACTTGCAGCCATTATTAAAGTAGTTACGGCAACATTTAAAATTTGAAAAAACTATCTTCTACTAGGAATTTGTGAAATTTAAAAAATTACAAAAATTTACAAGTCTTGCTGTTTTGTGTAGATTTTTATATATTGTAAGAGCATTTTATTCCAAAGCGTGTAAATATGCTTCACTGGATATTTTCATACCACGCTAAAATCATGACAGGTATATTGTATGTATATATTTTGCCGTCAAACGAATAGTATCAACAAATATTGTTAAGTAATGTCTATACTTTTATTCGTATTACGAGACATGGCTTAACATTTTATTCTCAGTTAATTTCATTTTCGTTAAATTCGGTTGAAGAACTTGATTATATTCTCTTTTTTTGTTGTTTGAAATGGTATATCGTCACATTCATATACGTATGTATATTTAATAACTAACTTAAATAGGATAATGTATTCCTTCCTCTTTGGTATCGATTACCTATATTTTCATAGTTTCAATTTGTAGCATCGATATAATGACGTCCTCAACTCAATTAGATAGGGGAAAGAGACTTCTCACTCTTATATACTCGTATTGTGCATATATATATATACGGTCTGCCATATATTTAACCCGTTCGTTTTCTCCCAGAACTATGCCTAATATATACTTTAATGTGTATATAGCTACCCGGAATACTTTTGTATATATGCAACTGGTATTCGAGCGTTTGTCTGAGTATTTTATTACATCTTATTAACTAAAGCATTATATTGTTTAAAAATTGTTTCAAATCTATAGTTCCTGCTTTATGTGTTCACAATATCTAACTATTGTAACTAATTTCTGATGTCTAATAATTTTTATTGCCAATAAATCTTATTAGCTTTTAAACAAATAGAATGGGAAGTAGAAAACGTGAAAAGGTTATTTGCGTTACTTGTAAATTTTGTATATTTCAAATTCAGTCTATTTTTAGTGATAAGAAATCTGTTTATTAAAATGAGAATATTCTTCTGAGTATTAATTCTCCTAAATATATTAATATATAATAAGCAATTTTGTAAACCATTGTATACTGTTAATTATTATTATTATTATTGAGCATAACTTGTACTGTACACAACATAATTAATTTATAATGAAAATATTATTTTTCTTTACAAATTTTAATCTTTAGCGTAACAATTTTTATAATATTAATAAATTGTCCATATCCTTAGATTTAAAGGATTCCTTTGATTATTTTTGAACATAAAATTTCTCTTGAAAATAGCTAGGGTAAGGCTTAACATATCCCTATTGCAATGGATATAATATTATACATACATTTTTTTTAAATAGCATAAATTGATTATTTTTTTAAATGTACTAGTTATTTTTTTACTATTATTAAAAATAACATATTATTATATATCTATAAATATATCACAATTCATCATTAGATCTGGTTTTTGTAGATCTGCACTTATATTGCATTTCTCTGTTCAACATTCTAACGGAAATTGCGCTTTTTAAAGTACTATTCTACTATTGAACTATATATCGTATTTGTTTCTAAATGTGTTCTAGCTCTGTGTTAAGAATGGGGTGGGCAGGGTAATGCAAATTATTCATTTTACTCTAAAATGACTATTTGTTTCGGAAGGATAATTTGGAACTGTCAATATGTACATATCTCTCGGAGTACTATATAGTGGTAATTATAATTAGGTATTACATTGTTTGTGTAAGTCCTTGGCTATACAAGATAACATAAAAGTACCAAATATAAAGCTCCTAACGTTTTAGAATTGTGTTTCTTTTTTTGGTTATTACTTCACACGATAGACCACTGGTATACTGCTTTCAGAGATTGAGACTGCACTATTATTATTATTACATAAACGAATTGCTGTTTATGAAATTCCTTTTGCCTATTATATGTATGAGAGTTTCTTGAAATGCATAATTACATAGTCAAGTGAAACAGCTTCTGACATATTATTTTGGTTATAAAATTGGTTCTGGGAAGTCTGTATGACTATGTGCGTCTTACTACTACTACTACTACTACTAAACTGATACAATATAATTATCAAGCACAAAGTAAACATAATGCCGTTTATGTTGTATTTTAATCCTTATAGCTTTATGTTCGGAGTCTTATTTCTATATAACTATATATATCTTCTTATTATCACTTTTTACTTTGTATTTTTGTTACTTTCATTTAAATAGGATTAACACCGAAATTCACTATGCAATATTGATTATAATAAGACTTGGACATAGTTGCACGTATGCAATAAGATAGCTACGAAATTGATACTATCCATATTTTTACTTGAGTATATTTCAAGTATTTCAAATAGAGGTGTAAGAGTTCAAGATTCAAGGAAAAGAACAGTTGTATAGCTATGTAAGTGGGTAAATAGGCAATATCCTATTATTAGTTAGTATTCGATTATTTTAAAGTTCTGATTGCTCATAGTATATATTATGTGGTTGGAGAATAAGTATACTTTATTTATTGGTTTTCAATATCTAATTTTAGAGCTATACCGATGCTTTCTAATCCCGCTATTTTAGGTGAAGCACAGATATAAAAGTTATAAAGATTTCTACTTTTTTTTCTTGATTGAAAATGAGTGAATTAATGATTAATTGACTTACATACATACCTAGAATAAAGGTTATAGAATAGATTACTGATAGACAGATGTTCATTTTACTTAATTATTGTATGTAGTTGAATACTACTATATACAGAGCTACCGTAAAGCTTTTTAAAAGCAATTCTTTAAAAATAATATCTGTGAAATAGTCAATGTTTTAGAACAATTTTATGTATAAATGTAACTGATTCTATTTTATCGATACTTTTGATACGTTAATATTGCTTCAATCTCGATATTTTATCCTAAAATTATATAAAAAAGAACTACTTATTTTCTACTCATTTATACATTGAATTCATTGAAATGCAACTATTTTCTAATGTTGATAATTTACAACGTGAAGAATTCAAAATCAATAAAAGATGATTGTCTGTGTATTATTATTTTATGGTTTGGACGAAAATTACACAATATTTAAATATCTAGTCTACCATACTGTCATGGTACCTAAGCATATCTAATACAGTCCGGCGCAATTAATGTATACGTACTATTATATTTTAAAGCACGGTTAATTTGAGTCTAGCAATTTTCTACAAATATATAATATCTAAATATTCTCTCTTCTCTTTGTATTTTGTCCGAAAATGTCGCCTTCTTTGTAGTAAACCTTTAAAACAGACAACACATTATAAATATGTATAACATTGCGTATGTACCATATAGGTTATTTCTATGTGTCTCACACTATGAGCGATTTGACTATTATTACAGTTTTCATAGAGAATTATGTGTTTAACCCTACGATTTATATACCTACAAATATACATAATATAGACTTAGTAATACTGTAATGAAAAATTGCATGAATAGAGTGCCCATACGGATTTAAACGAAACCCTATTTTATATACAAATAGGTACATAACTGTAATTAGTACATAATGACAATGAAGTAATTCGTGCACTGTTTTATAATTGTTCCTCTCTGCAATTCCTATATTATAATGGGGAGGTGTATGTATTTATATAATCATTGATTTTTTGTTTTAACATATATTATGGTATTACATTTTACTCATATATAGAAAGAAACTCTATGCACCAATAAACTTTTTGACAGGCTAATTAGTTATTCGACTTCATTGTTTAGAAAAATATTAATAATAAAGAAATCTTAAAAAATTAAATGTGATTGAATTGAAATAATCTGAACAGAATAAACTTAGTACCGGAGTTGTACTAAAAAGCAAGAAGTGAAATTCATACAATTACTTTAAAATATTTATTAAATCATGTAAAAATTATTTGTTTTATGCTTAATTAATTGAATTATTTGAAAAAGAAGGGCTTTATCATTCCTTGGTTATTCTATGTTTGTGTGTTTAAGACAATTATATAATCTACATTTTACATTTGACAATTATAATTAATGGAAATAAATATCGCTCGGTCCATCATCTTAAATAGTTTCACATGGTTTTATTACCAATCACTGCAGATATTTAAAAAATAACAAAAGCAATACTTTTATGCATTATGGCAAATTTAGTTAACTTGTTGCTGTTGCTCTCAAAATAGATAAACTGTAGCTTATATAGCATGAATATTACTCAATTTATACAATTAGACTGAAACAGCGTATTTTGCAGTTTTACAATACGCGCGTTTCGTGGTAATAACGGAAATGGTCCATCGACTTTAGTGCACAATAATAGTCATATAAGTGGATCAACTACTTGAGATATCTATAATGAAATGCGGGAATATGAGAAATCAGCATGAACTACTTCTCATAAGTAGTATGAAAAGTGAATAAATTTCTACACAAAGCAAAATATCTGGTAAATAATTTGATAAATGAGTATTTGGGTTAATTTTAAAAACTTGTTCATATCTTGTAGTTTGCAGTTATCACTGCCGTCGACTACAATTTATAGATGTTTGCAGTTCCTAATGAAGTTGCCATGCGCGACAGTTTGTTGCAGTCAAACGACAGAAATTTCAGCCATAACATCTGTTGCTCAACTTGTCGCATCACATTAAATTATTTTAATATTTTACGGCAAGTGGCAACTGCAAATTCGTTTGATTGGTGGATAGGAATATGACGTATAATTAATAGGCATTATACTGGCATTACCCGTAGTGCTCTGTGTAATTTTATACAGTGGCAGTGTATATTACTGCGACCATAAAAAGATACTGCTTTCTGAACAAATACTATTTTATTGCATTTTTGGAATCCTCACTGTTTTTTAAATCTTTTATTTTAATGATGGGACATTTTCAATTGAGTTCATTAGAAATCAGCCTGCTTTAGAGTATTTTTATCGTTGTGATCACTACAAACATAAAACACTCAACACATAGGAAACTATTTTCTACAAATTTTAAAACATGTTAAGAAAATTAAAATTAGATGGAAAAAAATAATATATGCGAAATATACGGGCCAACAATGTGCAGTAACTTGTCGAATCGTTTGCGATCAATTCGAAAATACCTGAAAATGAAATGCATTCGGGACCAACATTCCTCATTTCGCGGACCAATCAAATTTCAATTAAAGCTCGTTTTGGAAAATCAATAGGTCTTACGTATTGCTATTATTGCTATCAAATATAGTAAATATAAATTCGATTATTATAATCGCTTTTTATTAAATGCTGGTATATTATTTATCACATTTAATCCCAGAAAGTATTGTAATGACTTTACAATGAATATCTCGACTCTATACTCTATACTGTTAACTATTTATACTTATTATACAACTAGAAATACACATATACGTATTCAGTATTATATGTCAATGGGAAATGAGAAATTAAATAGGAACATAAATTTTGTGATATAACTATGAACTGAATTGTATCGTAAAAGACTCGTAATAAACTTGATATCTTGTGTATTTTTTATTGGATTCGATTACGTAAGTTGAATAGAAATTTACACAACATTCATTAATATATAAGAGCATTTTATTTAAAATCCCAATTTGTGCTTTTACCTTAACTTAGTTGAAAATTTATGCCAGTTTAAAATAATATTTAATCTATAACAACAATTCGAATACCCTCACTGAATGTTATGACGTTATCACATCTCTCACATTTTTATTCAAAAATGCAGATACTGCAATTGCATATGATTCTGCTATGTATACCTATGCATCTATTATAATATTATATTTCTTTTATGTCAGTTCTATTTTAGTAACGCCAGTTCCTATTTTACTACCAAGATCATATTTCACCACAAACGGTCATGTACATATAATAACTGCTTAAATTTGTTTTCCGTTTTTATATAAAACAAATATCCTACAATACTAAGTTTTCGACGATATAACAGTATTATTCTATCTGTTGGAGGTTTACTTATTGTACGTATGCTTTAGGAATTATATATATATATTTTACAATATAATATTGACATAGTGCTGTGTTAATGTTCAATAGAGTCTCAAATCTGTCTAATTTTTTATGTTAATAACGTAATTTGAAATGAAATGTTAAGAAATATTTCTGATGATAATACTATTTTTATTGAAATATTATCCATATTTATCCATATTTATCCATATGAAAATAATCAGTGGGATTAATTCGCTGGGCTTTTTTTAAATGTAAGACTGTCAGGACAAGCTCCCAATTTTTTTATAAATACCTTTCCTTATACGCTTTTGTATGCTAATAATGTTTCAACGTAAATTATTAAATGTTTTAAAAGAACTATTTTGTTATTAATGACTTTCTACGATAATTCGTTTTGCAATTTCAGCATAACTGAAATGGTCAGAATTTTGATGAACAATATATCTAATTTTATAGATTGAATTTGCCAGGTCATCCGAAATTCGTCGACTCTTCGTTATTTGTTTCAAACAATTGTGCTTTCATGTATGAAAAATGCAAATTATTATGCAAGCTATATTGATATATTTAGTTACTGTTGCTCAGCAATTATGCTTAACGAGTTTATAGTATATATTAGGTCTTTCATGCATGTTTATACGCTACTTATCTTTCTAATGAGCCAGTGTATACTCTATATTTTTAAATATTATATAATCCTACTCATGTAATATAATACTGTTATTGACAATACTATATTCTATCCGATAATGTATATGTAAAATCGTAAGAACCAATATCATGCACTACAGAAATCTGTAATATTGAATAAATATTACTCGAACTGAACAACAGTGTACATCAATTTATTGCCCTGCATAGCAAATATTTTAAGGTTTATATTGAACAAAGTTAAGTATATTTAATTTATAGGTTTTCTATGATTTTTTAACATATACTATAATATTTATCTCGTAGATGCAGATAAATAAAAATGTTCAGAATTCTCGCTGCATTCTATTCATTCTAATTTGATTCCCCCCACCCCTCACCCCTCACCCATCCAACATTTTTGCTTCCATAATAGAAAAGGAGTATTTTTGAACGGATGGCCTAATATAACCATAATTTACTTTCTTTCGAGAGCTATAAAATTAAAAAAAAAATCCTTTAATTTTCATTTTAAAACATTAAAAAAGATGTCTATAGCTATTGTTTTATATGAAAATATCATGATAACATGTGTGGCAATTAAAAATGATACTACAAATTTACGATGTGAAGCATAACATTTCAAATAAGGTTTGGTTTCACTGATATAAGCACTATTGTATGGGGTGGTTGCATGGTTAACTCATCAAACAATTTCCAGTTATTTTTAAGGAGAGGTTATGGCTAATAATATATTTTACACAAACCAATCAACTAACCAACCAAACAAATAACAGTGGTAAATTCACTCAATAGTTCTTATCATATTTGTTGTTAATTATCTAATTGTATTTGAACTGATTTTAAGTAATATATACTTCATTAGTTTTGATATAATATACATCGTTTGTTTTCTAGTATATATCAGATATGTTTGTATTCATATTCATATTTTTTTTAAATCGATTTCTTTTTGAAGATTTTTAGGACCTTATTTTTTTAAATTAGTCACTCGATAATTAGAAATAGTTCGATATGGTACTATAGCTTGCACTTCATTGATAACTTTTCATTGCCATGACGATTCCTCTTTTACCCACGCGCAGACAATGGTGTCTCTAACAAGTCATCTACAGGCGGAGGTGGGGGGGTGGTGCCCTCTTTGCCCGGTGGCGCTCTCTTAGAGCCCACATCCCCCACTGCTGACGGCCCTCTGCAACCCCACCAACCCCATCATCACCATCACTCGCCGCATCATCACGGACATCATCATGCCACCCGAACATCGCCACCCCCTCTCGCTACCGGGTCAACATCCTTGCACCAACACCACCACCATCAACAACACCATGCAGGAAGTAATAGGTAATGAAATAGTTAGTGACTATGAGTTATCAGTAAAACAGTGGGTATGGTTATAAATCGCTGGGTTTTTTTCTTAAAATTTTTATTTGATATTGAAAAAAGTGTGAACTACAAATATGTATAGAATGCCTATAAACCTTCTATTCTTGCTTAGCCTTTATAGGGGATGTGTAATATAATACAAAGGACTACTATAATTTGTTTAAGTATTCCCTGTATAATACATAAAATAATAATTCTATTTGAATTAGTCATAAGTCATATTTACTCAAGACTTTATCATAATCATAAAAGTAGTCATCTGTAGGTTCTTCCAGGGAAAGTTATTTGTCGGTAGCAACCTAGATAGCATGATATGAAAATTTACAAAGGTCTAGATTAACAATATGCGATATTAATAGATCTGAACTTTTACTGCACTTATAATCGCTTCGTTTGCTTGCTCTTTTCTATTAGTAAATGGTGATCACCTTGCGTTTTTTGCCTGTAAGCTATATTTTCCTTATTTTACTACTAAAATCGTTTGTTTTAAGAACAGCTGGTCCTATTTCATATTATAAATACATTTCAGCCTATCTGCAATTGAGTGCTCACGGCCCGCCCAGGGATTCTCTGATCACTTCGAGCGCCTACGTCAGGACTGTCGGCGACAGGGCCTTCTCTACTCCGATCCGCGCTTCCCGGCCGCTGACACGAGTCTTTTCTATAGTCGCCAATCGACCGCTTCTGCTGCAACCACGGCCGCTGCTGCCGCCGGTAGCTTCCCTGTGACCTGGATGCGGCCTGCGGAAATTTCTCGTCAGTACAACATGACGCCGGAGTTTCGGGCAGTAACACCGCACAACCGAGCCTGTGATCTCAAGCAGGGCGAAATGGGTGAGTTGTTTTGAGAAAGAGAGCAAGATGTAGAAGTTATTCGCTTTGACTAAAAATATGAATTTATTCTATTTGTAACAGTTTAAAGGTATTTTTGGAGTATAATAATCTTACAATCTGTTAGGGATATTATACGACAGTTATGCGATTAAATGAGTCTTCATGAACAAGTTATAGACTTTTTAAATTTTGATTTGATTTCTTTAAAAATAACCTACAAAGTTGTTGGAGGTTTTTAAGATCTAAAATGATTTTCTTCGATATTAAGGGTACCTATATGTTTCTATTTATGTGTTCCTATATGCAATAGGTATTTTTAGACACATCTTTCTCTCATTTCGATGGTTTTCGTGTATTGTATAGGCTACATTCCAAGAATAATGGCAAATATTTAATAGAAACTTAAATCTATAGACTAATCTTTGCATGTATTTTGTAACAGGAGACATAAACATTATTCATCAATAAATCAATAGTAAAATGCATCTTATTGGCTTGTTAACACGTCTATAGTCAGCGATTTTGCTTGTTTCGTGAAAACTGATTCAGTGATTTCCTTTATCATGTCGTATATGTTGTTGTATGTGTTGGTAACTCCTTATGTAAACCTAAATTATTGAGGTAGTATTTAAAGGACATAGACGATCACATTGTATTTTTCAGTATGCCAAATTGGACTTTAAGTTACGTTATTTTTAGAATAAGTCCTTCAAAGCTATTAAAAATCCTAATAATTTTTTTTATTATATTTGCATCATTTGACCCGTTTCGTTACCAAAACTGATCAGTTCATGTATCATACGTACACTGCGTACATACATTGATATTAGCTCGTGTGCCATTTCTACATTGTGATTCATAAAATTATTGCCTAATAAGTTGTAGTAACAAGTAGTAACTTAGAGGTACTTGTTGATTAATTTGTGTTTCATTAATTATTATCAACAAGTAATAAGCAGTAATTGAAATCCAACAACAATTTCACAGAATTATCAGAACCCAGTTAAACATTGGATTACATTTTTGTATAAGTAAAATGTCAAAAAAAGTTACATCAGATTTATTAGTGTCTTATTCGGACAGTGAAACGTTTTCATCATTTCTTACGCATTTAAAACACTTTTATTTATGAATGTTAATGTCATGAGTCATCAATGATTTCTCTTGTTATAAAACAATTAATTAATTTAACAAAACAAACGTTTAACAATGAACATGGATGTAGATTGGTTCTTTTATATAGTATCAGTTAAATATTTACTTTATATATACGCGTTGTAAATCATAGAAATCAAAATGCGTCCACAAATTTTTCGAAGGTAGATAAGTAAAATTATTTGTATTATATATTTCCAATTTATTATAACAAATTTTATATAGCTAATTTTTCAGAGTTTCAAAAAAGCTAGAAACAATATTTCTACAAATTAGTTGAATGATTAATTATTTGGTTTAAAATTTTCGGCTTTATGCTTACTGAGGATAACAAAAAGTATAGGTAAGATCTGTTTCTTAAGAGGTTTTGCTTGAATACGTATAAGATTCACAGTAAATTTAATTTAATAGTAACTCAGTCTATAATAAAAACCTAATTTTCCATTTTTATATAAACTACTTTGAGAAACGAAGAATAGATTTACCTCATTCTGCCTTTCTCATGTGCTCTTAATGTCTACTGTAGGTATATAGGTATTTTTATGACCATGAATTTATGATTCCATATTTTAATTAATTCTCCTTTCCGCGATGGTTATTGCTATATCTATGAGAACACTGCGAAGCTCTCAATATTATGTATTTCTCCACCGTTAAACTACCCACATAGCATTGACTTGTAGTTCATTAATTGATTCAACCAATACATAACCATGCTATAGAAGAGAATATTCTTATGTACACAATAGAAAAAGAGAGGTACAGACAAGAGTGAAGAAAATTCTGGGTTTATTAGCACTTTTAATTAAGAAATTCCCTTCGATATTGGCTTTATTTTTGGGTTATTCTCATATCTTTCCCAGTCGCTTGCACCCTAGGTCATACTGATATCAGTATCTTTAAAAATGACCTAATTATTTTTTGTCAAACTTTGCAAGAACATTCTTAAGACACTATATAGTTCTTCTATTGTGCGGCCTGGTAGTAGTTATAAGAATCCTTTGTGGAGGTGGTTATACACATATTTTTGTGCATGGTATTGAAAATAGTTAGTTTTCATCTTTAAATTTATCATTAAATTTAGTTTGAATGTTATTAGGAAATGAACTCATATTAGTAATGTAATAGAAAGTATATTTAATAAGCTGATTTTTCAACATCTGACTTCTTTATTCAATGTCTTTTGTATTCAAGACTTCATTTTTTGTATTCAATTTGGTAATATATCCCTCGTGATCACAGGAAGTATCTAAATACAAAAATGTTTAGTTTATTTTAGAATATAAGTATTTTGTTGGTGAAATGAGAAACATTGTACGATTTGTTTACTTTTGCTTCTTCTAATTATTAGGTCATATGGTAAAAATAGGTAAAAATACAGTAAACATGATAAAAATAGGTAACTTACGGTATAAATAGGGCATCTTATTGTAAATCATCTATCTTTTGAGAATCACACTATATTCAGCGCGTCATTTAATGAGCTCCGTATATTATATAATTATCGTTACTGAAAATAATTTTTGTTGTCGTATATAATCATGATATCGATTATAACAGAGAAACCGGTGTATATTAATTGTACTTTTATCAAGTAGAACAAAAATTGAAACAATATGACTATGGCAAAAGGGAAAACTAAAAAGCTACGTTTTAGGAGGGGATAACAAATGAGGAAAGAATAGAAGCAAGAAGATATAGCTTAAATAGAAAATAATTAAAAATGTGAAAAAAGTTGAAGGGAATGTATTGGTTTTTTTAGAAGTAAAAGATATAAAAAAGAACATAAACGTTTAGCGGATAAATGATAACAAAGAGAATAGAAGATGGGAAATACAAAAGCAGAGAGGTGAAGAGGCGGAAAAAGACGAGAAAAAAGGAGAATTACTATGAGTAGAGAAGAATGTAGTAAAAAGTCCAGGAGAAGGTATAGAAGTGTTTCCTTCAGTTCAGTTCAGTTCATTTTGTTTGTTTGTTTTAATAGATTAGACTATAACTAACCACACTGGGAAAAACTTTAACAACTTTGAAGAGTGTTGACTTGTGTGAGAAAATCTGCAATAGAGGCTGCGAGTTAGTAAAGTAAGCTACCTACTGTAAAATTGGTAAAACTCATTCACAAGAGAGGACAAAACTGACAGATTTTAATGGTGAAATTCACATCCTATTCGTAATGTTTGCATCAGAGGGCCGGTGTGATTGAATTTTTATCTTTGACAAGCTGCCGCTAAGGTAGCTACTTGTATTTTAATATAATATTGATGTATAACACTCTTTATTTATTTATTGTTTCAAAGTTGAATTTTAAAGTTTGAAAAGTTTTACAACTAGTATATTCTGATATATATATTTTAACACGATTCAGTTTAAAAAATATGTATTTACTATACTTATGCAGTATTTCATTATTATATATTATTTCACCTAACTGGATGTATAAAAATCTCAACTCTTTCATTTTCCTGTGAGAGATATTGAGGGAGAAAAAGAACGACTGACTATTATCCATTTTGTGTAATCAGATGAGTATGTCGTGTATACTAAAACAATACTGAAATATCACATATCTATAAATAATGAATATGCCGATAACCTGCACATTTAGTTTATTTAATAAGTATGAGTAAAGCAAGGTCAATGAGTAACTCTGAATTGAGTATATATTTTTAGATATTTATACTTTTTGCATTTGATGGAAGTCTTCTCTTTATAATATAGAAATTTCTTTCACCAAAAATGTATAAGTTTCAACGTCCTTATTGTCTAACCTTTAGTAAAATATGTGAAGATGAGGTGTAACTAATCCTATAGCATACCTAGTAGTCTCTTGTTTTGGTTCGTATGGGATATGCTGCTTTAAATAGGAAGTATATTTAGAAGTGTAACAATGCGGTCTCAATTTTTGTAAGGGTTGTTAGGAATTATTGTCAATATCAACGCTCGGATAGATATACTCGTAGGTACCTTTTGGAGAAGATTGAAGTGGAAGAAAATAGATATAAGAAGATTGTGGCGCCTCTTCTAAACCCCTGAATGCATAATTATAGACTATTTAGTCCCCGGAATATTGGTTTACATTATTTTCATGGATTCTTAGAGGTACATCCAAAGAAGCTCTTCTAAATTTCAAGATCAGGACTAGTGCTTTGGCGTCATATCTTCAGAGTGGTTTATCGGAAAGGAAGCAAGCAGAGAGAAGGTAAGAATTGTCATCTCACGCATTAAACTTGACGTTCTACATATCTCACTGGGAAAGTTTATGACGTGCAGCGAATCGATTGAATTTAATGAACTCAAACTTATTGATTTCGGGACTATATAGTACGAGTTTTTCTAGATAATTTTTTGTTATCTATTTTATTTATTAGTTATAATAGGGTTACCTTTTCATCCCAACCTTTATTGATACCTCACTAGAATATGATCGATTTATAATTCATAATTGCGAAATGTTATATACTTCCTATACACAAATGCAAGCCAAGAATATACATCATACAATTTATTTTCAAAGACCGATTGAAAACTATTTTAATGATGTTTTAATTGCGTGTGATTGCCAGAGGTTGTTTTTAATCATTAATGGTTTGAAACATTTTATACTGTAGTTTTTTAAATAGTTTTTTTAAAAACATTTTATAAATAGTTAAATTATATAAGTTTTACCTTGTAATAATTTTGTAGTATTTTCTCTTTCGCTAAATTGTTGAATAATTTTGGCACGTCTGCATATCTAATTATTATCAGTGAGATATAGCTACACCTATGCACAATAGCAATTATAGAAATAAATAACAAGAATATGGTTTAGTTATAGTTTTGTACGGAGAGATATTTTCGCAGTGAAGGATAATTATTAGTATTTCTTTACAGTTCACCTTAATGGTGAATGACACTATATTTTGAAGACAAAAGTCATTGTTATTTTGTCAAATCTTTCAATCACGTGATGCTTTACAGTGAAATGCTGCTTTTCTATTATAGGCTCCTCTTTTAAGATAATTGTTTTAAATTTAATCTATTCCACATCTACAGAAAAACTTTAACTTAAAATATATTTTTATTAAATTCCTTTTCCACAAAGCGGTATTTATGGTTCATATTTGTATTACCTTATATTATTTCCATTCCAAATTACTTTAATTTTGAAACTTAAAAAATATAGTTGTATTTTTAATTTTTTTTATATGACTACATTAATTTCTTTGCTATATAGTAGATATTTTTTATCCGTATTAATTTTAATATATCCGAAAAATCTATTGTTTTAACTATATAGTCATACATGGAATTCAAAATAATATTTATAATTACATAGTTGACATAGTATAACTAAAAATATTTCTAAAAACTAAAAGATTCCCATTTTAGACAAAAATCCCATGAAACGTATTTTTCTGCACTAGATAATAATATGCTATATTTAGAATGGTACATGGATTATATTATTATAAGCTATATTTAGACAAGTAATATTTTACTGAAAAACACCTACCTATTGTTAGATTCCGTAATGTAAACAAACATCTATTTACTATACCTACATAACGTAGATAAAAATATCCACTTCTACACGTAGTCGCCTAAAATTTCCTTTATCTCGGTTAGGTATCTACATAGATATCTGTTGGAAAATTTATTCTAATGTTTGTAGTAAATATGCTTGAATCAGATGTCCATTTGATTACCAAATGTTTTATTACGAGTGCATATCCCTGTATAGTGACTTAACTCGTGTCACTATCGATTCATATATATTGATTATATACGAAAATCGCACAATGCAGCCGTAAAAAAGGAATAAACGCTCAATGTATAAAGCTAAACGATCTAGGCAAACTGCCTGTAATGCAATAAACTGTGAAATCCCAAATCGTGCCGGTCTAGGTAATAGTTCTTTGTCTGATATTTATAATGGTAGGGGAGTGTTAATTTATTTACGACATTTAGTGTTACTATTTACGACAAGTCCCTAATTCACAAATATCGAAGAACCATATTTGTTATAATAAACGTTCCCGGTGATTATTTATTTTGAAGCCTCAGAGGGGAAGCGTTTATTAGAGCAAAATCGTGTATTGTTTTTTCAAATCATTATAAATAATTTTACCCAATTATACATATATAACTACAAATATAAAAATGACTAATGCTACCAAAAACCTGTCTTTGAAAGGGATGTATAATTGGAATATAATATGATTTAATCAGAATCTGTATCTGCTATCTATATCGTCACTCTAACCATCATTGTCGAAGACACTCATCAGACTATGTGACTTCGTTTTCAATATAAAACATATTTTATATGTTCATAGCTCATTCATAAATTTCTGTTATTTTGAGTTATTGGAAGGAGGCGTTTATTAGAGAGAATACGGTATTTATGTTTTATGACACATGATGATTTACAATTACAAAATAATCCTCAGTTTTACACGTCGATTGTACTAATATGAGTGTTCTGTTTCATAAAGGAACAAATAGCAATTACGATTATGTTCACGTGGTAAGAGTCGGAATTTCTTCGTAATTTCATTTATGATTTGAAACATCTAATTCGGACTTGTAAATTATGCCATTTACTTATTAGAAGGTACTTATATAAAGGTGCGCTCGGGATAAATCGATTCTACCTCACTAATTTTAGAATGCTATTGATTACATTTATATCATGATATATTTAATATTTAAAAACGGAAAGTTCTAAAATAATTAAAATAGTTTAGAAATATTTACATATAGTTTATATACATAGTTTACATATTTACGGTACCAAAGGAAAATATTAGGTTCGAGGAACCGTTAATTGCTAAAGATCTTCAAAATAGGATATCCGGAACACTTTCCAAAATTCAATAAAAAAGGCCAATTGAGTAATGCAAATTTTTAAACAATGGCTTAAATCCAGACAATCCAGTGGAATCATAAGCGGTCTTCATGTTTTAAAGAAGTGGATGAACTGTTACCTAGCGAACTTAACAGCCAGCTTCAATATTTTATTATTATTAAGAACATTTGTGAGATTGCTAGAATAGAAGGAGAGAATTTTATTAACCATAGTTTGAAAAAGACAACTGGGACACAACTGAAGCACACGAGCGAAAGTCAAAGGAAAGGACAAGTCAAACAGGAAACAGGTCAAATGCCCAAAGTGTATATGAAGAGTTGACAAATTCTGATTTTGCTAAAACATCACGAATACTCTACCACACAAATTCTCAAGATCAAATTTTACCAAACTCAGCTTTGATTCCATGTTCCTCATCTCAACTAA
>JAYRBW010027895.1:0-12315 GCA_036023295.1 Invenusta paracnida
ATAACTTTTTTTCCTTATGATGTATTTTGTTAGATTTTGGATATGATGTCCCTGGGTGTCTGTACAAGCATATAAAACAATAAAATATTCTGTTGCAATTTGTGTGAGGTTCATCTTTATTTTTACTGGACTATATTGAGCCGCATCAACACTGCATATTTTGTGTTTCAATGTTTGAATATATTGGTAATATGCTATAATTTTGTTAGTTATTACACATCATTTTTTACGTTTCGGTTTTCTTTGTCAAAGATTTCATTCTAATGGATTCTATACAGTTCACAATACTTATCTTACAAGGTTTTAATGTAAAACATATAATGTAATCAAAATGTTAGCAACATATGTTCGTATATGGATATTTTTCATACTTGTTGGGAAAATATAACTAATTATTTTAGGCAATGGGTGACAAAAATAATAAATGTAGTTAGAAAAAATTTCTATTATCGAAAATTTACAGCGTTATAAATGTGAAATTTTGTTAAATTACACAAATGTATTATTCATAAGATTATACTTATTTATTCATTAATTATGGATAAGTAACATTCTTCTTCCATTATGATTTTCATATTTTACACAAATAAGCCAACAGTTAAAAATGCGCGAATTAAAGTTTTCTCATTTCTTTTGGCACGTACCTATATATCTACTACTTACAATAGTATAAAACACATTTTAGTATAATTATAGTGTAACATTAAAGTCTGTTTCCTGTAAAACAATCTCTTATCACATTTTACAAAGGGAAAATAAATAGCTCAATATAAACAGTCAATTAGCATATTAAGTTCGATTATTTCTGAACAAAGTGATATACTAACTTTAGAGTTACATTAACTTTTAAAAAGATATCATAATTCAAGAATTATTAAAATAACTATGTATTGTATAGTTGTTACATTAATATTGAACTAATTTGTAAATTTTATAAAAAAATGAAGTATTATCAATATTATATTTATTTTAAAGCAAACTTGTTTTTATCTGATCGTGTGTTTCTATTCTAAAAAGCTAAATTTTATTATTCTGATGATGAAAGCACGAGTAAATATGCTTTATCTTATTTTGTAATTAGGTATCTGCAATAAACTTTATATATTGTCTCATGTTCGGATTAAATAATATTTTTGTTTTTGAGTAAAGACGATTCCCCCGGCCTGTCACTTATTACCTGAACGTTAAACTTAAATGATCATTATTTATTATATTAAAGCTTCATCTTATATGTTATAGGTACACAATTAGATGACTATTATATTATTAATTCTCGATAAAATATAATTGTATTGTAAAAATTTGTAAGAATTGTAAGCATCTGGTATATATATACAAAGTAACTCTTAAATCCTACATCTTGTAAAAGCCATTATTTACAGTCATTGTCGTAGATACATTAGATGATACATAGACGAGAGAGTAATTAATTAAATTCAGTAAATAAATCTTTCGACTACAAACTGTATTTATTTTTCAAAATAATTCGTCCCCTTTTAACATTGCCAGAATAGGCAGAACAGATAGTTCTCATTAACATATCCTGATTGGCTGATGGTCATTCCCTTGATTCAATTGGTTGATGCTTATTCTGGCATGACTAGATCCAGTTCTATCTTTCTTCTTGGATTTGGCTGTCTGTCTCTTTGAAACACACCGAACTTCTAAATATTCCAAAAACTAGGGAAAGGGTTGGGGGGGGAGGGGTGTTATGTAGGCAGTTATAGATATAGCGTGATGTGATGCGGCGAGCAGATGCTAATAGTAATTGACAATGACGGACTGGGTATCATATATATTATGTAGACACTCATTTCATTCATTCACATATTTTTCATAAAATTTCAATAAAGATCAACATAAAGTAACTGGTTAATCAATTGGAAATACTACCTATGTCCCATATCATCTAAACATGTTCATTTCGAATCATAGAAATGGATTCATAAGTACTGGTACAAAAAATGTTTCAATCAATGGCAACAGCACGGAGGGGGGGGCTTTGAATAGGGGAAAGGTCTTCTAAAACTCTGTATAAATCTCTGGCAGCTATCAAGAAACGACTTTCTATTTTAGATCTGCTGAAAATTGTTACGGTCAAATCAGTGCCTTAATACAATAAATGCTTGGGTCAGATACTACTTTTGATTTGAAAGTTAGCGTTGTATCTTGTCTATATCTTAAGCTATGTAGCGCTCTAAAGTAGACGTATATATTGGAAGCAATCGACACACTTATCTTGCTTTTATTTAAATAACAATGTTATATACGGCGTTGTACAACACACAAATAACTTTACAATTTAAATTGTTTGGTGCCGGGCGAACATTGCGGGGATGAGAAAGCTCATTATTCAGTTATTAATTATTCATTTCTATGCATTGTACAAGTCTTAGCGTGGATAGGTACATACTATATACTCATACTGCATATAAACTATAATTATTCATTTTGTTCTTCATTTTGTTCTTCATTTTGTTCTTCATTATGCATAGACCCCAGTTAAATTAAAAACCAGTGGTTTTCCTTTTTAACTTTTATATAATTTTGATATCAAATAATTAATATTACAGTTTTAATACACTTAGAGCATAATAAGTATTTCATCGCTTTGTATAATCAAATAAGCGCAGACCGAATACGACAATAAGCGTTTGTGAAGACTCTATCAATTTAATAAACTGAAAATGCTTTACTATATATATTGTACACAATAATATTTGATCTTATCTCCATTGAAAGTGTATAAAGTAAAGCTCATTTTTCTCGTAGATCTAGGATATACCTACATATACATACAACTAATTTGTAACGACGTTGAAGTTTAAAATACTAATCTATATAGATGGTCTATATATAATGTTTATTGTAATGATGTTTGGTTTATATTTACTTTAGTATATACACATATTACATTCTACAGTTTCCAATATAGCTCGTATAGAGAACAGATGTCATTTACAGTGAACCCCTTTTATTTACATTTAACTGCTAAATTTATTTGGTAGTAAAATGTCAAAATAACTTTCTAAATTATATGTGCGGTGTATCTATCTTGTTTCTATGAGTGCCAATGGGGGGGGGTGTGGCACACACACACGTAAGGATCATTTTCTCTCTGTATATGTTGGGTGTAGGTAGATATTCATAGCTCATCTATATATATATATAAGGTACATTATCTTCGTGTACGACATGTATACCTTCATGGTTTTGTAACACAAGATCGTAGATCTAGTTTTACACCACAGTAATATGTATACCGTATATAGTGTATAATATTACCACAGTCTACCATTTTTAGAATATAGCCACATATATATAGGTACATATTATACCAATTGATTTATAACGTCTAAAGGGCGTTAGAACGTATATATATATAATAGATATAGAGACGGAAACGTTTATTTATCAATAATTAAAGCTCAAATTGTATGACATAACATGATAGACATGCGCATTTAAGACAAAAGAGAACTCCGGAAGTGAATTAACAGCGCCGTACTAATAATTGTAATTGCATGCCTGTCCTTCCCCCATTCTAGTGTAGAAGCACGGCTAAAAACTATTTCATTTGTACAACGCCACACATAGCATTCTTATATTTGAGTCAACTCAATGCATGAGGAGTATCGATTGCTTCGAATATACGTCTACTTAACAGCGCTGTATGTACATAACTTGGTATTGGCGAGATACAAGGACGAATTGCTACGATCCATGCATATCTCATTGAGACTTTAACCATTATATTTATTAAAATTTAAAAAAGTGACATAATTCTTTAGATTCTAGCAGTAAGAGTTATTGTTCCATCTAGCTGTCTGGTTAATTGCTATATAGGGAGTTTAGGGAGTCCTTTCCTATCTGTGAAATATTAAAAGGGGCATCTTCCTCCGAGTGTAAATACCTGCTGTTGACTTCGATTTATACAAATTTCCTGCCTGCCTAATTATTACTATTTCTATATTATAGCCTTTCTGTGCACATATACAAACCCACTAATAAGGTTTTCGAAATCGGTGCATTTGTAATATATTTAAAAGTGGTAAATCTCTCGACGGAAAGTCTGCTCCTACCTATAATATATTGTATGCAAGTTGAGAATTCGCTCAAAGTGAGCATATATGAAGAGTTTAGGATCGATTGAGGAAACAGTCCTCATCCCCCGCAGTCTACGACTCAATAACATTCCTTTCGTGACTTATCCTCGATCTTGGATGTTGCTTAATTTCACTGTATAGCTATAAGGTATCTCTATCTACTTATTCGAGTTTGACGCTTGGCTATTCCAATTAATTTTATTGGTATTTCAATCAGTTTGTCAATCTTGCACTAGCTACTCTCATTTATATTTCAAAGGTGATCCATTTAACATTCCTCCTTCAAACTAAAACCGTAAATTTACGGTTTTAAGCTTTAATTGTTTAATTTTAACCCTTTCATTTTTTGCTGTGATTTTTTAATCGGAACAAACGGAGCAATTATATAAGTTTCGTAACTTTCCTAAAATAAATCTGTACAACTTTTAACGCCATAGTCACTACCATGAACCCCAAGGGGGGTTGTCATGTCACCCTAAAAATGACTAAACCATTCTGATTCGAATACCTATATTGATCAGTTTCGTATAATAAATAATAAAGTATAATTAAAATTGTTTGCTTGCATAGAAAATATAATGAATACAAATTTAAAAACAATTAAATATGTTAACTAATCTATTTAGTATGAACAAATATATGACAATTTTTTCAATGCAATGTATTATGAAACATATTTATTTAACCATATGCGAAAAAGTCCACTCTCCGCCCTCCGGGATATGGAATCGCAAAAGAGTCCCTAGGTTATGCATATTATCTGTACTAATTATTAGTCAAATGTAATGATATCCATAGCAGCATATCATATTGTCTTTGTTTTAACTACCTATACCTATTAGACGCAATATTCATTGCTAATAAGTTGTCAATTAATAATTAATGGGCATTATATAATATTGTCATCTATATATCGCATTGTTCCTTTTCGTGGCCGTATGAATGTGGAGCGGGTATCTCCTGCCTCTGTAAACACTGATACTAGAGAGTCAGATGGACAACACGGTGAATCCTACTTGAACTCAACAATCTCCCTATATTGATCTTTCTGCTTGGCTCCCCCGCATCTGGGTGACTCCGCATTCTTCAAGTGTGGATCTCCCCCCCGCTCCCACATCTCACAACAGTATATAGACACAATGTATTGTAAATATGTTTCATTTTTTATTTTTTGTCCACAGACTACAACGCAGTCGGTATAATTACTGTCATTCATTAATTATTCGCAATCGCTTTAAAGAAACGCATCTGTAATGTTTATTAAATATTACGTTGGACGTATATTATGTTTATATATTAAACAAAGGTATTATAAAATTAAATGTTGGACAAAAATATTTGGGCACTTATTTATTGTAAAACATTAAATCTACATTTCAAGGAGATGCTAAATATATCTCACACTATATAGATGCCTATAATATGGGATCCCATTATAAATTCAAAGGACTAAACGATTCCGTCTTTATATTACTGGCAGAATATTATATGTGTCTGTGCAATTAGGGAATTAATTAACTTCTACACTCTTGCTTTCCTTCTCAAAACATCAGCGTGAAATTAACTTACATTTCGGAGAATATATTGAAATACCTGAAAAAGCGTTTGTGGTTGGCGTTCGGACTATATTATGGTGCGCAGGTACTCATGATTTATGTGGGTAGTATGGAATTGAGTTGTTAGCTCGTTATTTAAAGTTTGTATTTTGTTAAGTTTTTGTGGTTATAATGATATAATGTAATAAATGACCAGTGAGGTGGGTTTGTCTTCTTGTCAATAAGCAGCAATATACTCGAAACATAATTAGAGTAAATTCAACGTGGCAGCCTGCATATTAGATTTGTCCAAATTGTGCTTCCACTTTTTCTAGAGATACACCCATCTGGTCATTTTTATATTCAGTGCTTGTATATATATATAGGCAATATTATTTCTCAGAAAAAGTATGATATATGGTGCATCATGCACGAAAAAGGGGACAAGTACAAAAATAAATACTTTCCACACATTAATTTAAAATATAAAAATGTGAGGCATGAAAGATTGTAATAGTATATATATATACTGGAATGTATATGCGTGTGTTGATTAATTGCAACTATCAAACTATAGTGGACCCTTGCTCAGTGGCAGTATATTCACACAAGTTGCACACACATATGCCTGCACACTTAATGCATGTAGAATATGCAGTCCATAAAGGGCGTGTAAACCAGTGAAATAACATAAACATGTATATAAAACTGATCATATTTATAAAACAAAGCAAATTTACAGGTATCAGAGGTTTACAAGAAAATTAATGAAATTTATAACCTTCAATATATCGTAAGCTGAAAATATTTACATATAATATTTCATTTAAATTTCCATCAATATTAAATTCGTTTTATGTTATTTCACTTTATAAGTTTGCACTATATAACACACATATATTAATAGTAAAAATAATTAAAATAAGCGTTTAAAATGATACAAAACAAAATGGTAATCAGAACTGAATGCTATGTGTACGATACATGATAATATATATGCAGTCGCTACAATATAAAGATGTGATGAAGAGAAAAATAAATGTCTTAATAAGGACCAGAATTGAGTCTTAATAATGTGCTACTCTATGATTCTGTAAGAGCTATATTATTATATGCACAAGGTATTAGTTGGCGTGTATACATTATTATAGAAAACATTCCTTTATATATAAAACAAATAGGTCGCTATACACAATATTGGTCGCTATGGGGTGTCTGTACGAGACAGTAGGCATGGTAATACAAAACCGTGAATTGAAAATTATAGTTGGCTATATTTGAACACTAAGTGAGACAAATAAATAGTCAAACATGTGCCATATCTATATTAGTATATATTTATATATTTATGGTTTAATAAAAAATAATTATTATCTATTTGAAATAGGTTTTTAATAATTAATTTTGAAATATTTCATAAAATATGACATCTATGTTAGTAGTATTACAAATCAAAAGTTTGAATTAATAAACTTTACAGTTGATAATTAAAGATGGCGTATATAAACGTTAACTTCCAGGAGAAATCACCCCACCCCATCTTATATAATAAAAGAGTATTGGTGACTCACTGCCTGATTCTATCAACAAGAGAATCACTCGAATATACTTATGCATTATATACATTAACCATGATTTATGCGCTTTGGTAGAAATCTTTATAATTACTATAGCATAAATATGTCGCGATTAATAGTATTTGTATTAGAAAAAGTTATATTAGTTTAAATATAATATATATATACAGTGTTTTTGTAGAAAAAACACCCCAAATTTGTAACAGATGAATCATTAATTATACTTCTTTACAAAGTTTCTCAAGTTAAACATAACCTATGTATGTATATATATATATTGATTATTTAAATGTTTTTATGATTATAAAATTTTAAATTTAGATTTTGAATTTACATAAGCCAACCGAAGTTATCAACAGAATCAATACCTTTGTTAATATATATACTTCAAAAGATACATATTTTAGTCCTTTTTGAACGACATCCTTGCATAAATTGGATTAGGAAACTTATCATTCTCCATATAATATATGGAATACTACCTATACCTAGATACACACGAGGTTAGAGATACTATAAAGATACTCCTCAGTGATCCATATAATCATGTTGATAACACATAAAGAAGGAGTTGTTATAGCTCTCCTATCTTATCTTACCCAGAGTACCTCTGCCTACCGTTCACAATAAAGGGAATTTGTCTCCCCAGCCTTATACCTACCTAATAAGAATACACATCTTATGTGCGTCTTATGCAGTAAGTAGGTCTATGTATATGTGTGTATGGATACTGTTTAATATACATACATACATACATACATGACATGAATGTACATATTTTCTCTATGTGCGTAGGTACTGACTGTATAATTATAAATGTGATATGCGTCTTTCTCAGTCGACATTTACATTTGATCTGTAATTCTACATAACTATAAAATGCACATTTAATTAATAACTCTGTTTGTTTTCCTTAAAAGCTTTCAGTTAATAGGTATAGCCTGTAAAAACGAAATTGTATAGGTATACAATTAATGACAATTTTACGCAAGTCGTCGTTATCCTCGATGCGCAATTGTTATACAATTGAATTGTAACTTTGTTATATAAAGCCATACTTTAAAACGATCTTTACCAACGATCTGTCAATTATTCTCATACGATTTTTTGTAAATGATAAATTTTATTGGTGTCTTTTTCACGCCATATCTAATTTCTAATGACTGCTACATACATACTATATATATATATGTTCTTATTTGACGCACTGTATTTTAAATAGGCATGACAGCTTCATCGTAAGAGATATACGACAAAGCTATTCGGTTGATCCACTTATAGATATCTAAATACAATAGTTTGTACTACAACGTGATACGATCATTCGCGCCCCCACGCAGTGAATTTGGTCTATTATTATAAAAAAAAGAAAATGGAATTGGTGACATAGGAACCGGGTTGACTAGAGTATTAGGGAGGAAATTGAGAGCGCTTCGAGGCGTTAATTCCACACAATGCTACACTAGTGCGTAGAGAGGGCAGGGAAGGGCGGAAAGAGAGCAATTTTGGAAGAAGGGGGAGTCACGCAGGTTATATATAGCCTGCCTTCGATTGAAAGAGATTGGACAAATGAGAACTCCTCAATTTACAGCGTGTTTCATTCCCTCAATTTGTATTTTGCTCAGTCTCTTTCTTGGTCTCCATTTTCGAGGGAGAGTTTTTAATTAAGCTATATGTGTGCAGTTGTAGTTTTCATTTTTTAATTAATTAATTAAATTTACAAAATTATATATATAACGATGCTTTTAACTCTTATTAATTATATATGCTTAACTAAGCGTAGTAGTATCTTTTAAAATATAGAAGTTGAAAATGTGCAAACACTCGA
This sequence comes from Invenusta paracnida, assembly GCA_036023295.1. Lineage (NCBI taxonomy): Eukaryota > Metazoa > Platyhelminthes > Proseriata > Coelogynoporidae > Invenusta > Invenusta paracnida. The sequence continues at coordinate 9,047 of JAYRBW010027895.1, forward strand.
TACCTATATACACCCCCATTTCTGACCAGGCTTGGAACTTTCTAATATTAAAAACTGTTTTAGTAATAAACTATCTATACTATTAGACTTCTACTGCAAACACATTTTTATTACTCAAATGTGCAAGCTTTTTAAATGTCTTCATAAAAATAAACTAAACATTAACAATATTGTTAAATAATGTCACATAAAAAAAGGTACCAAAAATAATTATATTAATTTATTGTATATTTTACTATTTATATCGAATAATATGTATATAATATGTACAGAGTAGGTAGTTGTACGTTTCTAACAAAACAATAAAATGTATACCTATACAATATATAATCACTATAATGTTTATCGGTAATCATCATGGCATAATCTCTCGCCATTTTTGCGAATAATAACACGACAACGTTTGTGAATGGATGATATTAATTGTTGGGTTGTTGGATAATTAATGGATCCTGTTACTTATGGATCTCCAAAATCTTCGTATTTCCTCTTTAAATTGGGCCAGATTTTCGAAGTCATGTTCGAAAGACAATAACCTGCAGATAATCAACAGACAAAAATGAAGAAAAAAAAAATATTTTGGTACCTTTTTTATGGGACACCCTGTAACACCATACAAACAGATTGTGTTTCATAACAAAAATAAATGTGATATTGTATAAATATATTCCACAATATGAAGGTATGTATATTCATTTATATATACATAGATATATATAAATAGCTTTTCTCTTACTGGTTACCAGCATGAGCATTCAAGTTACTGGAATTCACAATCTAAATAACGTATTTATCGAACTTTAAAATCAAATTATTAAAGTAAGCATTCTGAGTACAAATCAAATATATTCATATCATATGTCCCAGATGTAACATATGATGCAATCTAAATACCATTTACCATATACAATTTACCAATTTGTAGTTTGAAATTAACAGATACATTTTTCTGTGTACAAATTTAAGTTGAGTTAACGAATACATGAATACAACTTAACACAATTTAATATGTATTACCTCATATTACCTCATATTACTTAATATGTATTACCTCATATTACCTCATATTACTTAATATGTATTACCTACTAAACAAAGTCCATTTTAAAATCCAGTAGAATAGGCAAATAGCTGCTTTATAGCGGCTATAAGTAGACAATTGACAACCAGAGCCGTCCAAGATGAACTTCTTGATCTGAATAACGCAGATTGCAGAAGGTCTTACACAACAACAATGACGTTCTAGAATTTTTCTAAATGCAATAAATGAAATTTTACAAAAATAATATGTCCAATTGGTGTCTGCGAGTGAACCGCTTTATTCCCAACAATTTGGCAGTCTTCATATCGATGGTTGAACTTTTTTCATTTTCATTTTTATTTTTTAATCTTATACATAATATACTGTTAAATGGATTATATATTTTTTTATTATGTTATTTTGCTCATCTATAGGATAAAATACAATTTGTTTTTTAGTATTTTTTACAATTATATGTTATGCGATCGTATAGGTTAGACTAATGTTCAAAATAGTGTTTTTAAGACTACAAATTTGATTTATTTTGTTTAGGCAACTAAATAATTAATTGTTTCATTTAGTTAGCATATACTGTTAAGTGGATTCTTAATTATGTTAATTTGATTGCAAAATATTATAATTTGTAGTTATGATGAAACTGAAATTTCTTATTTGTTTCTAAACATGTTGCTTTAATGCACAGTTTGACATTATGAAGGTAAATCTTTGTAACTTGAATGCATTATATGGTATCTAATTTTCAAAGGTATAGTGAATGTGCGGCTTCCGGCCAAAAATAAATAAGTTATACGTCGTATGTTAATTTGAAAAGTTAACATGGTAACTTGATAGCTTATGCCGGTAGCGAGAAAGAGGAATGCTATAATATAATATAGAAGTATATTGTAAAATTAATATATTTTAAAAAGTATCATATTTATACTTTATATATTTATAAAATAATATCTGAATCATAAATAGATGCACATGTATAGGTGTGAATACACTGCGAATACGAATACAATTTAACACACAGAAATACAATCTATTATAGTTCAGGTTTATAGCTAAAATTATATAATTCTTATTGTGTTTATCGTGTGTTCTGGATATATAATATTGGGCTTTCTCAGTATATATCGATTGAACCCTTCACGACTTGCTTTTTGCAATTGACTGTTGAATAGGGCGTAAAATATCTGAAAGAAATATGAAATAAAACAAAATTAATATGCTTCATCTTTGCTTCTAGTGAATAAATACTTTCATGAGTCATTATTTTTGTATGTAATACTTTGGTCAAGAAATGAAAATTGTTCTTCTTTTGTTAATAAATTACACCAATACGAGATTAATTCCTTAAGTCAATCTATATCAAATATATGGAATGGAAGATATTTATCCGCAAACTATGAAAATGTCTAAAAGAAAATTAGAATGTTTCCAATTGTTTTAGCACACTTTATTAGTTGTTATAGACATAGTAGATAAGGATGTTATAACCAAATGGAGTAATAATTGTATTACTCTATTAAACATTAATAACATTGTTAACGATAGCCCACCATAATATAATGGCAAATAGAAAATGATAAATGGAGACTTTTCTTTATTCACTTTGTTGAATTGTAAGTTGTATATATAGTTTACTATACCTGACTTAAAATCTATTATTTAAATCAAACAAATAAAATTAATGAAACTTAATAATAATTTTTTTAATTTTTTTACTTAACTCATAGATGTACATGTACATAGATCTGCCTCAAGATATTTAAACATTTTAGAAAAAATTAGTAATAAATAAATGCAACTATTAAGTATTTAATATAGATATTGTACATATTTAATACATGGGAAAGCTCAATTTCATTTATCTATTATTATTTGCAAGATATATTACATTTAATTAATAGATTGCATATAATCTGAGATCTTAATCCATTATATTTCTGAGTTAGTACTTAAGATAAACTTTTTGATGTGTTTTTCAGTTTAATTTAAAAGTATTTTTATATTAGATCATTCTCCCTGTTCTTCAATATTTTTTTAAACTTATTTCATGGTAAATACAAATATATTTTCATGCCTTTAGCTTGCGGCTTCATGCAATTCTGACAGTTTTCTAACTTTATTTTGTAGTAGTTTGTATTTTATTTCAAGTATTCCTCTTATGTATCATACTCCAACCCGTATCTTTGCTAGTTAAATTTGCGTAGACTCTCAATGTGTAATCTATTGTTTTAGC
>JAYRBW010027906.1:0-12315 GCA_036023295.1 Invenusta paracnida
AAATTTGAAACATTTAGCAATATTCGAGTTTAATATAACATATTTTAACAGAAAATTGAAAAAGAATCAGCAAAAAAATTGAATTTTGTTGATAAATGCTAACTACTATAAAGCCATATTAGTTTGGCCAATCACTAAACTCGGGGCAAAAATGGCGCCAATTTAGACAATAACTCGGGGCCTGATTTCCCATCTAGTGAAGTATTAAAACAAATATGTATGATTTAAATACAATAATATACGAAATTCGGAGCTATAAGATCATGTGCTATATTCCTCAATATTGCAAACAAGGGGAGAACGAAAAAAATAGGTTGGCGTAAGAGAGACAAAAAATCGATATAAAACACACAAAGAAGAAATTAAGTATAGCAATGAATCCACATAAAAGAGTCACCAAAATCCCATAAAGTGGCCTATTAACAATTATTTTATTTAAAGTGTGATCGTCCTATATAAAAACAGCGTTCAGGAGCACTTCTAAAAGAGAAAAATTAAATTTAGATGCGCGTCCTGAATTGTAGTTACAGGTGGTCTAAAATATAAAAGTTGTTCTTACTCCCCTAATTGATAAATATAATCATTAAACCGGAAAATGAATTATTTTCATGAATTATTTCTGAAATAGAGATACACAAAGAAGTTTTAATTTAAATAAACATTATCCGAATGAAGAGAATATCTCTTTCATCTTGAACACAAATAAAAAATATAGCATAAACACTTTACTAATGAATGAATGTACAGCAAATATAATATTGTATACTATTAAATCCAAAACTATACAATTACATTTAACAGTGTTTCAATTATTTCTAAGTTTAACCCTGATATGATAGTAACCATAGACATAGATTTTCTCTCTCTTTCTCTCTAAAAAAATGTGTTATGAGATAAACAATAAATTTATATCTATGACAGTAATAATATCCCCTTTTTAACTGTTTAATTAGGGAAAATATTGAATGTAATGTATTGCTTAGAGTGAGAGTGAGATATTGCTGACACAAATTGAAAAGCCTGAAATGTTCGCTTTTTAAGAGTACATCAGTCAAATTTAGACTATACGTTATCTATCATCCAAATACCACATATTATTTAAAATTTGGTCCGGATATATTATAATTGTAAGTACATGTTGTTATTAGACGAAATAGTCCCATAATGTATACAACACATAAGTTGCGGCAGGCATCATTGAATTTTATATATATATATATGTACACAGATTTTTATGTCTAAATAGGTTGGCTTATAGTTATACTAAATAGTAGCAAGTGGTGTGACCTTGCTACCAAATGTTTTCTCCTGATAAAGACCCCCAACTAGCAAGTAAATCATAAAATTTGTTCAATCAGCTGATTCTCGGCAATAACATATCTCTATACTACTGAATAATATCGCACACTCAGAAAGTACACTATAAATAGTTGTGCTGTATAATTATGTGATCTTACACCCAGCGCAGCGCGTAAAATAGAAAGACAGCAGTGCAGAGTATTTGTACTCAGTTGAAGATAGCGAATAAAATATTCAATAGATATAGATTATATTATTCAATATCTAATGGTCGAAACAGACGAGAGATAAAAGAAATTAATTTGTAGTAGGTGAATATGTAGGATCGCATCAAAGCGACATCAAGTTCATCAACCACACACACATATGCACAAAGCAGATAGATTGTTGGTAGAAGTTGTGCTAATACGATGGTGTAATTGCAGGTACAGAGACAACCGCAAGTATGGAAGTATTCCGGTCAGTCAACTGATCGATTTTTCGCCCTAGATAACCTTGACTAACAAAACAGCCCCCCTATCTGATCACGCATTGTGCGGTTGACAAGGAAAGGGGATGCGGGGAGTTAATAATTGAGCTCCTTGTCGATCATAAACCACCTGTATGTGTTTGCAACATATTTCAGAAACCGTAACATTTTATTCATCGCATTAATACTATCTGTATATTTATTCTGCTAGTGCAGATCAATAGTATATGTACATACATATCATATATATATTCAAATTGAAAAAAACCAATAAATCTTTGCAATTTTGCTGCTATTTATAAAGTAGTGCATTGACAAGTATAAGCTCCTGCATATCAACTACTTAACTATGCTATATAGTACAAACATCACAACCAGTTATTGTAGCGGTAAACTTCTGTTTAATGAAATATGTGTCTATACAGACTGGAGAGTTTGCGGAGTCGCGCGGCACAATATCATACGTGGGGTGATCGCAAAATTCAATATATAAACAAATTAAACATACATTATACACTATTCCGGTTAAACAGGGTGGTGCGATCGATTCCTGTCGAAATTAAGTATATATACAAACAAACAGCGAAATATTTGACGAGAATAGGTCATTAACTGCTTGCTTAACAAGCATCTTAATCGGGTCATCCAGTCCTAATAGCAATTAGTATCTCGTGATAAAACCATTACAATAAATCTTAGCATGTCTCAACAGCTATTTTCTAAAATGAAGTCGCGAAAAACAGAAATAAAGTTTTTATAATATTGACTTGTCTCAGGAAATGGCGCTTAAAAATCAATATTCTGAGAAAAAATATGGCTGACAAAGACCTTTTACAAGTGCAGATTTACGGGTGACTAACTCACCGTATACCTAACGACAACAAATAAGGATTGTCAAAAATCTGGGTTACAAAATATAGACCTATACAATTCATGACATAATTATACAGCAATGAAAATTAAATAAAGTAATTAGTTTAAATCAAATGATAGTATAATTCCAGCATAGTCAGACTGTGTTATACTCGTTTAATCTAATATAGCAATATGTTTACAACAATTACAATTGTTGTAATATATAGTTACAAATTAGTAAAACTCACAAAATAAAAAATAAAAAAATTATGTAATTGGAAAATCTAACTTCATGAGCCTACCAAGGACACTCATAAAAATACTAAAAGATTTTGTAATCAGTGTGGTACCAATAGAACGTCATCAAGAGTAGTTAAAATATGTTACTAAAAAATATCCATATTGCTTTGCACCTATTTCATTATTGTACATACATTATACTGAAATTAGCAGATACATTACAAGCGGAAACAAGAAATGTACAACATTGGTTGTAAATGTTTTCTTGTTAATTTAGTTAAATTGAACAATATTTGGTATTCAGTTGCAATTATGATTACAATATTGAATTGATTTCAGTTTGCAATGATTTAAATATAACTTAATTATAAAAGTTCAAATGGTTTTAGAAAAACCATAACTTACAGATGAAATAATATTTCAGTTTCGATATAAAAAATGTTTTATTCACATTTGCGACACCCCTTTCATTACCGAGCAATTAACTATTCTGAGGATGAGTATATACAGAACGAATAATAGAACAGAGAAACTATTATTTATAACCTTCTCTAATAGAATAAATTCACTTTTTATTATATAATATATTTATTACAGTTCACAATTAAAAATGAATGGAATAATTGCAACACCAGTTATGTTGAGAATATTGCGAATATATATATGAAACTAATTATACACTATACATGATAAATACTTCATTCCACAATATGATATTTGAAACTAATTTAATTATCATTTAACTCATCTTTCCCTGCCATTTGTAAAATAAAAAAAACTAAAGAATCTAAACTAGGAGTTTAAACAATAAATTAGCCCCAAAATCAATAACAATTTCCATCCTCTCTTCAGTTTTATAATAAGTTAAAATTCAATGAAAGTAAAAGCAAGTAATATCTCGTAACCTCTTGCAAACTATTCAAGAGCTCTCTAAATAAACGAGCTTATTTCATATATTTTTATAACATATTAGAGTAGATAAGGTAACAGTGAAAGATAGATTAAATAGCAATAAATATACAGAGATTCCCCTTAGGATAATATCAGGTTGGAAGCTTTATCATAATCAAATTATTATGCAGTAAGGAAAATATGTACATTCATTTATATTAAGAAGTTAAATGCCACCCATATCTAGATATACAACAAGTATATTAAAACATTCAAATGAATGTATGAATTGTATTATAACTATCAGATATAAACACAATTATATCAAAATAAAATGAATACATGCATATTATTTTTTGGAAATATTTGACTCAAGTAAACATATGTACATAAATTTAAATATTTTAAAGCCTGTGTATATAATAAGAACAACTGGTTCCGTTTTTATAATGTGCTTTTTATATATCATATGCGTTATATTAATGTGCTATTAGTTTATAACAGTATATATAATCAAAAAATATATTGTAAATAAATTAACAATCGTAAAAGGTTATAACTGCATTATAAAACATTAACAATATTTAAAGTATCATTGGTGAAAGACGGCCAATATTTTATCGTAACCAAGAATTATATGCATAATATTAAAGTAAAAATTAATAGAATAACTTGTTATTATTCCTAAATAATTCTCTAAATTTACTAACATTCTGGATAATCTAGCCAATATAAAGTGTGAAAAACATTAAAAAAAGATTAATTAAGACGTTTTTCCTATGTCTGTAGACTATAAGAATAACATGATAAGAACACGATTAAAATATAAATTTGGGAATATCGCAATGCTTACAAAAGCGAACGAAAGCAGTGATTAAAAGAGATAGTTGGGTCAGATAATAAAACAAAAAAGTACATATTTTAACAAAGAGATCGATCGGATAAAAATAAGAATAAATTTACATAATTAATATGATACCTGAAAAGCATTATAAAAAAAACAGATAAGAAATACAATTAGATTGTCCCTGGAGGCATGTCTATAATGTTGCACAAATATATTAGTATTTTCTTTCATAATAATTAAAATTACTATTATTATTATATGATCTGCCACTATGAAAATGGAATGTCAACATTAAATAAAAGATGAACCCAATTACTCTATGAATAATAGATGACAAAGACAATAAACTGTATAGGATTAAAATACAAATACACCAAGAAAAGAAATTATACACACATAAGGTGACTTTTCCAATAATATAATATAAATTATTTACGTTCAATTGTATTGTGATATCTTAACTTATTGTATATTAAAGAAAGACAGAACGATACAAAGATATGTTTTAAAGATAAAATCGGGCATAAAATCTAATAATTTAATATAATCACCGCATTTTGAGATTATATGGTTAATCTAAAGCGCTAAACATTTTGTTGCATAAATCTTGAATAGAGTAAAAAGGTTGTCTATCACTGAGTAAGGCTGTCTAATTCTGAAATATTAACATATTCAAATCTTACTATATTCAAAATTAGTTTATAAGAGATGTGTAGATTCAAGAATTGTACTTTGAAACACCCTGTATATACACACAAAAACGAAAACTTATACAATGTGCACAAACATGAACACAACATTATCTAAAACTTTAAATATCGATATAAGCACAGTAAGCAACGTTCTATTGAATAAAATCACAAAATTAATTTAAAAATACAGATTTTAAACATGAAAAAATATGTGTATAATAATTTTAATGTGTAATGGTTTACGAATGATGAAAAAAATCAAAGATATATCAAAACAAACAAGATTTTTTATCTTTGTGAACAGTATTGAATAAATGTAATATTATTACAACTGTGGATATAACAAAACACTGTAATTAACTAGTGCGTATTATGTGTACTACTAAAGTATTGTATAATAAATTGCAACAATCTGACAAATGAAAATTCGAGTTCAAAGGATTCAACGATAAAAGCTTTGTGCATGAAGTGATTCAACAACTAAATAATTCTCTTAAAAGTTAAATGTGCAGTAAACTGAAAGTTAAAAATTCAGAATTGTATTTTTTAACAACAAATTTATAGGTACACCTTCAGTGATATGATTTTATAATAATTACTTTAGTGTTAATAACGATGTGAAAATTGAAGTGAAATTATATAAACATAGTAGTTTACCTTGTGGGTTCATCAAAGAACATGATTGGAGGATTGTTAACAAGTTCCTGGGCGATAGAAAGTCTTTTTCTCTGGCCTCCAGAGAGGCAGTTGCATCGCGTCTTGCGGGCTTCCGTCAAACTTAAGACGTCAAGAATGTCCGAAACCTAATTAAGACGTTAGATAAAATAATAAACCATATATAAACATATATTTAACTACCACTTAATAGATATAAGAGAGAAGAACAAATATATAAAGAAAATTATAAGAAAGAAAAACGACAATCAAATATTTATTCAATCTTAAAAATATAATAATTGTTTAAAATAGGTATATACTTTAGATGAAATATAAGCATAATAAAGAATATCGTCAATTGTTAAAGCAGAGAAATATTGAACATGATTATATAGTACATAACTTAGTCAGTTTTATTCACATAAATATTTCAAACTATTATTTCACAATTAGTTAAAACAACTTTCAAGCATGTTGAAGATTTTTGAATCCTTAAAATAATTGACTTGAAGAGTTCGGTCGAGACACTTACCAATAAATAAATTTTAAAATATGTGTTATTCAATTTGTTAATGAATAATAATAGTTTGCATTTTGTAAGAATTATTACTGACCTTATAAAGCTGTGATTATTATTATAACATTTAAAACAGACTTGGGTACGTCAGTACGTAACACTTTATAGATCAATGTATTTGGTAAAGTTTTATATTGTCGAAATAAATAGCAAGGAAGGGTATTAGAATTATTGATACAATAATGTTATTATTATTGGTAATACCCAAATAGCTAGGTCCCTTTCATTGTAAAATAACAAACCCATTAAAATAGTGCAGTGCTGTTTACCTCATTAAGAATTTGTATCAAATAACACAACTCTCTATATGAAACGTTTTAGATCTAGGTACGTATGCACCCAGCACCACATGAATATACCAAGATAAAATAACAATATTGGTTTTCAAAACATGGCTCTGTATCACAGGCGTATTTAAAAGTAGCCTTTCTATTAGTAAAACAATATCCACAACAAAAAATGTAAATATTTTATCAACTTCGGTAAAGTGCGCTGAGTGAATTTTAATTTCGGTAGATCAAAGTACACGTTGGGTTTAGTATTAGACATATTGAATATGGAAAATATATGTAACGAAATTAATACTTTAGTTTAAAGACCGGATGTAACTGTTTAAATTGCGTCAACTACGTTTTGGTATCCCTAATACTGGATAATAACGTCATTATACTATATTCTATAACTTTATCATAAAGTTAAATTCGTTCGTTAGTGTAAATTACATTAGTTGATATATATGTAATATCATATCAGTCATAATAACAGTCCTATTAGTCAGTCATTCTGAAAGAAAACTTTTACATAAAATAATGTATTTCAACTATATATTTCAAATTTGATAGTCAATTAATTATATGTACATAAATATTCTTATCAGTGAAGCGAAAATTATTACATGAATTATTCAATTCAATAATAAACTACATTTGTTATTTAATCATTTTCAAACCTTTCCTGTCAAACTCAAATGGTTACAAAATTATATAAGCTATATAAATCAAAGTTATAATATGTAATATGTATTTAGGAAGATGAAGACCAAACGCTTAGGGATCATAAGACATAAAATTAAATAAACCGATATAGTTCATCATATTTCATCTGAAAAGAGGAAAAATAGTTTTCTATGTAATATATAAAAAATCAACTTAGGATAATGGATTATTCTATTGCGTTCCCAAAATTTAAGGATTGTTATTTTTTTTTAATTTAAAAGTATCAAAGTAAACAATTTTTATAATTGAAACTTCATAAAATGTCAAATATGTATTATACTTATTTGGAACAAAAGAGAATTATATGTATAATTGTTCAGCTAGATTTTTTTACAATTTATATATAGTATAATACATTTCAAAAATAAATTCAATAACTAAAAAACTATCAATTTAAATTCCGATAAAAATGTTCAGCTAATTATAAGAATAAATCACTAGTATTTTAAAAGAAACATTTCCTGTGAAGAAATGTTCATAAGACATGTATTTTTTTATAAACTAAGTACTTATATTTTCTTACCAAATCGTTCTTTTTCTTTAAAGACATGTCCTCACTCAGCTTCAAGTTGGCACTAACCATCATAGCTTCCTCCACACTCAGATGAGGCAGCAAATGGTCATCCTGCATAATGTAGCAAGACATCTTCCTAAATTTACTTAAATTGCGCTGTCGCCCATTCACCAGAATATCACCATTGATGTTTTTGGTTCGATATCCGGCTAGGATATTCATTAGAGAGCTCTTTCCAGCGCCACTTGGACCCATGATGGCTGTCAACTCACCAGAACTAAAGCTGCCGGATATTTCTTTGAGGATCATTTTATCCTCTGAAAATGATACATATAAATTAGAGAAAAGTTGGTATCAAACACTAAAAAGTATTTGCACGAATTATCTTACATGAAAACACTACACATATTAAGGATTGTTATTTTCTGAGATGCTCATGGTGTATTGTAACAATTTATATTGTACTATGATATGATAATAATGATACTTAAATACCATGAAGAAATAATGTACTTTAGTAAAACATTGTGTTTATCTCTTTTACAGGGTTGAGTTTGATAAATAAACTTAAATGTGTGATATAAAGACTGTTACTACTGGTACACTACTGCTACGTGGTAAAACTGTGACATTTAAGAAATAATTTAAATAATTTAAAAGGCTAAAGTTGAACATCACAAATAATAAAAGATGCTAAAGAATAGAACAGATGGAATAATACAATGAAAAGTTTAAAATTAAAAAACGAATAATGAAAGGATAATATCAAAAATAAAATATACAGATTAAAAGCTATAGGTTTTGAAATAATAGTGATAGTAACAAAGAGAAAAAAGAATGTATTATATATAAGCAATAAAATAAACTATCACAGCTGTAAGAGTTTAAAAAGAAAACAAAGATTTTGTGGAATTTTTCAAAAAAACTTGCTTAAAAGGCTTTTTTTTTTAGATAATTGAAAAATGATTAACATTCAATGTGAAATATAAATATTATTATGAATAATTAATAAATAAATAGAAGTAGATATAAATTTAAAAAATATTGTTCTGGCTAGTAGAAGTCTTTTTAATCTAAATTTTAGAAATTGAAAATAAAAAAAAAATATCCTTTTTTAATGAATTAATTGTTGTCTAACCAAGCATAATTTTGATAATGTAGCATAATTATAATGAATTACAAATGATGCAAGTTATCACATTATTTTTAAAAAGAATCATGTATTAGTGTATTCTGATGTATGAAGTAAAAGTGACATATATGTAAAATAAAATATGTAATGTACATTGCCTAAACATCTAACTATATTCAGCTTGTACATATATTGTAAACAAATTATGAGGACACCCTTAATCATTCATTTTGTATGCTATAGTTAACTAAAATTAACTGAATTATGCTTGGTCATTAAATTTTATTAATAACCTGTTTAATTTTTTTAAGTAATGTTAAATTGTAAAAGATTGTTAGCTTTTCTCTTAAAAATATAGAAAGTCTGAATTGATATTTCTAATATATATAAAATTCTTTCATTCAGAATTAGATTTTAAATAATTACTTTGATGTATATTTTTTAAATCTGATAAGAATAATTTATTTAAAAAAATATTAGATGTTAAAAATTAATAAAACAATCTTATTTTTTAATGGATAATAAAGTACTGTTGAAAGTTATTTATATTCTATTTTGCTTTTAACTAATATTTAAAAAATAAACACATATTTAGAAATTTAATTCAAATAGGTTCAACAGTTCTAAACTATTTACTGGCAATTATAAAATACCAAGTACACATACTGTGCTTATACTAGAAAATTTACTGCCCTTATAGGTTTTAAGTTAAATATGCATGGATTTTTTTGTAAAAAATAAATGATGTCTCAATATTATCTATATAATGTTAATACTAATATAATCTGATAGAATGTTATTTCATATATAAATATATTATTAAGTTCGCATGTTGTTTGAAGACATCTAAAATATAATGTTTATTAGAGAGCTGCTAAAAATTAATTAAATAAATAGTATATTTTTATAAGCATGTGTATATTAAGCAATTTTTGATAATAAAATAGGTGCTCTTTTCAATAATAGAATAGATATATACTAAATATAAAAATATTTAATAATTTCAAGAGTATTTGCTGTTATGTGTTCATCATATAACATACAAAAAAACTACAAATAAATGTTTGTTAAATAGATGTGGATTCTATTAACCTTATCCATATCTGGCATTTTTGCAATGAATTTTCAACAAACAAATGGAGCAATATAAGTGTCTGTAACTTTTCCTAAAATAGAGTTTTACAACCTTTAGCACTATATTCAATACAATGCACCATATGGGGCTGTCATGCGACCTTGGGAAAAAATATGAAGAAGATGGAGTTGAGCTCAGAGCTATAATTAGTATGTCATATAGCTACAATAACAATGATTAGTAGGATTAGTTTCATATAATAAATCATAAATAATAATAAATAAAATGTTGTTGCAATGAATATGAAGAAAAAAATGCATCAATATATTTCAGAAAAAATTGTTTTCCTAATTTTTTAAATCGATTTTTTAATTTTTAAATTCATATTTTAAAATATTATTTCAACTGTTACAAAACATTATCCTTTACCTATATGTCAAGTTTTAAAACTCTACTCCATCAGGAAGTTTAAAAATTATCAGGGTGGGAGGGGGGCATAATCCAAGGAATATGGATATGTAAAATAGCTAGGTTAGGGTTAACAAAAGTCAACAAATTAGTGTATAGATTTTTATATCAAACAATTACATAATATATAATAAGTTACTTGACTTCTTAGTTTAGATCAAACAAAATTTTGCCATAAACCCTGTTGTAAATTTGACTAAATATTAGCAAGAAGAAATTGTGTGAAGAATAGCTCAATTAATAAATCAACTGTGAAGTCAATTCTTTTTTAATATTAATGAATGGTTAGAAATGATGCCTTAGTTAAAATATACTGAAATTGAGGAAATAAAATAAAGGTGATGCTTGTGTGTTTTTTAAAATGATATTAATAGATTACAGGAAATGTCTTGTGATTAAAACATATTACTTACAAAACACAAACTTAAAGCTAATTATAGTGACCTTTTTGCTCCTTATATTATTCTGATCAAAGCAGTAGTAATATTAGAATTAATAGAAATAGGTATTTTATTATGAATATAAATAAATGTTTTAAATTGAACTTTAAAAGTACAGAAAGAATATTTTAATGAATTGTATGTTTAAAATAATTTGTTTAAATATTTAATACAAAAATATATTACTTTATTTTCAAGATATAATTTCTATAGTAATATATTTAATTTTCTAATATATACTACTATTATGCATTTTTTAAAGTATATATATATGTCTGTTAAAAAATGTATATGTATCATGTATTCTTGCAGGTAGTTATTTTTAGATAAAATATTAGTTATTTAAAGCTGCAATGGTGTATATTTCGATCACATATTAGATAATGAAATCTTTCATGTCTGTGAGGAAAAAGAAATTTGTAACCTATATATGGATAATGCTAAGGCTCATATGCTAAATAACCAAGAAGCTTCAATTACACAAGTAATGGCCATCACCCTATTGTGCAACTTATTCTGCATTTTTCATAAAGTCCAGATGTTACTCCTTTCCATCAAAGTATATTTAAATATTTAGCTGACTCAGTTCAACTATAAGAACCAAAACAAGAGCTGAATTGTATACAAGTATTGTTACTGCTTTGCAATTGATAGAAAGAAGCAAGATTGTTGATGCTGTTCATCATCAAACTATAATACACCAATAAATTGTTACCCATGGAGGAGGTAACCAATCTGTTTGACTCTATTATTGGTGTTTTTAGTTAAAATGTTTAAACTAATATGTATGTATTTTTAAATATAAATAAAAAATCACAAAAATTATAGGTAATCCTTTATTTTAGTTACGTAAAAAAAAACAATTTTTTTGCAAAATTAATATAAAATAAAAACAAAATTAAATGCATTTAAGCAATAGGTGAACCATCATTTTAACTTTGTGGACCCCAATAACCCAAATGTCCATACAAATATGGTTGTTAACTGGGAAGCCATGAAAGCAAAGTACGGATCAATGAGAGGGACTTCACAGGCATTATGGGACACTTAGCTACATGAGTTTTCTTGGTGTAGTATACACAAAGACAATGGCTGACTTTACAACTGGTTTTATCTCAAGGTGTTAGTGTTAGTTTTAGTCTTAAAACTTAGATAAAACCAATT
>JAYRBW010027917.1:0-12314 GCA_036023295.1 Invenusta paracnida
AACAATATTTATTTAACTACAAAAGCTTATGCCAAACATAATAAAATTATAGATACTGCTAGCATCTTCTGGAATAGTCTTAATGATACAATAAAATCTCAGAGTAACAGATCTACATTCAAAACAAAATTAAGTGAAGAGATATTAAGTACTTACACAGTTACTAATAATACAAATTTCATCTAATTTCTATATTCACATATTCTTTTCTTCAAAAATCATTTTTTATATTTACATTAAAAAAATTGCTGAGCAGCTCCTTTTATTACTGTAACCAATTATAAATACTTCTAAACTATAAGTTTAACTTATATAGAATAGATACTCTTAGATGTATACATAATGTTTAAGGTAATATATTTATTTATTTATACAAATATTAGAAATATAAATACATACATGAGTAAGATGTATACATATCTTGTGCCTAACCCTACATTATCTGACTGATAATAAATCTTGTAATATTATTTTTGTCTATTAACTTTACAGTAATTTTTAATTATTATCTACTTATCCACGATCCACTTACTTTATAATGTGTATGTATGTATGTATATATCTGTGTAGACCTATATGTAATTTAGTGTGTATGTATAGAATGTGTTTTATTGGGATAGCATCCTACATATATATATAATTATATTGCAATTTTTAATTATTATCTACACTCTTCTCTCCCCCTCCTTTTGAACTTTAATTACATTTACTTCTCTCAGCGCGCCTACTATATTTGTAACAGTTTCGTTATTACTATAATGAACCTAATTGTTTAGTAGCTAGCCCGATAACTTTTGTGCCTCTAGCTCCTAAGGGCATCATGTCATTATTTATTTGTATTTCTATTGACATTCTGTATACATTTGATCTTGTAATTTATTTTTTTGATATTGCCCTGAAATATAATTATTATTATAATTATTATTACATAGTGACTTCGCCCCGTCCCGCCCTTATA
Organism: Invenusta paracnida; assembly: GCA_036023295.1. NCBI lineage: Eukaryota > Metazoa > Platyhelminthes > Proseriata > Coelogynoporidae > Invenusta > Invenusta paracnida. Next base: position 959 of record JAYRBW010027917.1, read on the forward strand.
TCGTCTATCAGGTGCAGGATATGCGCGGTAAATTAGCCTCATCCCGAGATAGTCTCAGTAATTTCAAGGTTCAACTCGAAGAGAGTGAAATTGAGCGACGACGTTTAGAACACCAGGTACGCACTCTAGAATGAAATGAATACATTTTTCTTCTGCAGTAATCTATTTTTATACCTAATGAAACATTAAATCTGGCAGGTTATAATTTTTATTTGTGCAACATAATTCTTAGGTTCAAAATTGGACATGTGTTTACTAGATCTATATATATTATTTAATTAAATTGATAATTATTTTTTATTTAATTCTATTTAGGAAAGAATTAATGATATTAGACAAGTTATATGGATATAAAGCGTCATGTTGATTTATTTGTATTTAGTATTTATATAAGTTAGTATTTAGAAAACTTTTATGCCATTTTAAATTAGAATTTATATTTTTCATTAGTATTTAAGTATAAAAATATATTTCCATAAGGTTACAATTTTTAAATTTTTTTCCTAAAATGAAATAATTTATATTTAATTTGCTGTATACTACTTAAAAATTATTTGTCCTTTACACATTAATTATATAATTTTAAATTAATAACATTTGAAATATTTCAGCATTATTGTTAGGGAATTTATTATACAAGGCATTTTTTATCCAATTTGAAATATCGTCAATTAATTAATCTTTTTGCCATCTAAGGTGATGGTTCTTCGTGAAGAGATAGACTGCGGTCATCGTGACCGCGAAGAAGCGGCCAGAGAACGGGACCGCTATAAAGCCTCACTAAACAACTCATTAAGTGAGAAAAGCCAGCTGGAGAAACAGCGCGACTCTTTCTCGGCTCAGCTGGCCTCTCTTCAGGTAGATTTGGACCGATTATACTCTGTGAATCGACAGTTAGAGACGGATAGGCAGCGTCTACAGGACAAAAAGGAAGACGCTGATAAAGAGGTGGACAAAGTGGTGAGATATATGGACAGAGTGTATATTGTATATTTATATTACGTAATTTAACTAAAAGTTTGAATTATTGACATAAGACCGCAAATTGTGATAAATATATTATAATTCTATAATTTGCTCTTCAGTTGTACTTATTGTTATTATGTTTAACGTTAATTACGATTTTATTGTTAATTAATTAATCAAAGAACAACTAATAATATATTTTGCGTATTTTTAAAAATAATATATATATATATTTATATATTAAAACAATAAAATATTTTGTAAACTTCTCCTTCTATCCTATTTTTGGGTATTTAAAATTTATTTTGTTTTCACGATTTAAAAAATAAATAAAAAATTGTAAACAAATGCACTATTTTCTTTGCACAAAAATGTCTCATCCCTCATCTCCCTTCCTTTCTGTCTTCTCCGATCGACTCGACCAGATCCGGGACAAGGGCCGACTGGAACGGAACTGCTCACAGCTGGAGACTCGAGTAAGCAGTCTGAAGGAGGAGCTGGCGGGTGCGCGGGAGACTCTCCACAGGGCTCTTCTGGATCGTGATGTCCTGGAGCATGAGAAGATGGAGATGACTGCCTCGCTCACACGCGTTGAACTCACTCAGGCCGAGCTGGAGCTTACTGTTAGCAAGGTGAGACTTCGCTCCCCATTCATAAATATTAAATCTAAGAAACTACAACAGTAACAACATAACAGTAAAGCTTCTGATAAAACTAAATTAAACTTGTAATACAAATAATGATAAAAAAGAAATTTGGCATTACTATCACGCTAAGTGAGTGAGGGATGTCGATATGTATATTTGATGAAGACTGAAATATCTCGAAATCAAATACTGTATATTATAACGTAGTGTACTATTACGATGGAGATTCATTCGCGCAGAATATAATAAGCATTTATATCATCAATATTTTTTTATTTCTTATAATGTCGAATATATCATGTACCTATTTTATTTAAGTTCTTTATCAAAATCAGTTTAATATATTTAAAAAATAATTTTGCGAAATACAATTATAATAGTTTCATGACAAGTGTCACAATAAGATGGTTTTGATTCTTCTTTTATAACTTCTAAACTTAAAATTATTTAGTCTTATCACAGATAAAAACTATTTTAATATATGCAAATATATAATTCAAACTTTCAGTTGAAGACTGAAGAATCCACTCTCCGGGATTCCATGGCCAAACTGGAATCTGATAAGGAAACACTGATTTCTGAAGGGGCTGAAATTAAGCATCTTCTCAACGTCTACGATGAAGAGAAGTGCCTGTTGGTCGAGGAGAAATATGCTCTCGAACAGGTTGGTGAATTCTGAACTTTTTCTGAGCAAATGCATATTTTAATAGTGTAACAATTATTAATGTTCTCAAAACTGATACTGTGTCTTATAGACATATAACGATCGTCATTATTTTTATGTATTACTGTATTTAATTATATTCTGTATATTATATAATATTATATATGTATTACCATGAATTGCATATTCTATTAGATTCCTTCAAAAACATATCCTATATTTATACCTATGCCATACATAATATGGTTAACTTTTGTCTTTCGATATTTTCTTAATTCGATCGATATGGTTAAATTTGAGTTTAGTTGCTATTGGTAAATATTCATCATTAGATCCTCAAAATTAATTAATAAGCACTTTTGATTTGAAAAATATGTAATAAAGAAATGGCAATACAATTTGTTTTATAGCATGCAACTACTGTCATGAATTATTTGCGTTTAAACATATCTATTGTATAGTAATATTATAATATAATTGACTATTTTATTACACTTTAAAATAATTAACGAAAAATCGATTTTAAAATTTTGTTTATTTAAGAGTGATTATGATTTTGATAAAATTGTATCAAAGTTGTATTGCTGGCTATTAATAATACATTACTCATAATTATGCCAGTAGTAGAAAAACGCTACGATGTATTTAAAAAAATATTTGTTTAATTTAGTATTTTTATTATTAGTAAAACTTATTTTTAACTTAATTTATATGTAAACGATTTGCGCTGCACATTCCAGGAGAAGTACGGAATGAAGGAAGAACTCCTCCGTGTCGAACAGGAGAAGCAGACTCTGGATCAACAGAAAGATGGACTATTTGAGTCCTTTAACGTGGCGGAGATGACTCGCGATCGCCTTGAGCATGAGTTAACTGGCCTCGGCCACGAACGCCTAAGTCTGATGGAGCGGGTGGGCTGTTTGGAGCGACAGAAAGCTTCACTGGCGGGTGAACTAGACCAGGCAGGTCGGGAGGTTGACAGGCAGGCGGCGTCCCTTCTGCGGTTGAGTCGGGAGAGAGAGGAATGGAATAAAGCGAGGGCTGAGTTGATGGTCCAACTTGAGGCGGCTGAGCAGGAGGTGAGACAATAGTGACAAGAGACACAAAAAGTATCAGTACTCATAATTAATTATCAATTTATCAATGATAAGTTATCAGTAACGTTTAACAAAACAAAAAATAGCAGTACTCTTATTTACTGGTTAATCAGTGATAATTACCAGTGTAGCGTTTCATAAAACAAAAATATCAGTACTGATACTTATTAGTTAATTATTGATATTTATCGGTGTAGCGTTTTATAAATAAGAAATATGAGTAGTGGTAATTATCAGTGCAGCGTTTCATAAAACAAAGAAGGTCAGTACTGATAATTATCAGTGTAGCGTTTTATAAAACAAAAAATGTCACACTTATAATTATCAACAATTTACTGATATTTAGAAGCAAAATTTTCAAAATTAGCAAAAAATTAAATCATTGAGTTTTTGTAAACACATTTAACTGATAATTATTAGCAAGAAAAATAGTTGAATTCTATCAGTTTAAGAGTGGTGATAAATGGTATTTTACTTATTTCCTTTGTTCTTTATGCCTTGTTTTTTCCCAATATTTCTGATTCTGATGATGACTTTATCCATAATAGAGTTGAAATAGAAGTTCCTGCAGCTGCAGCGTCAACGTTGCCTGTCACCGAGGGGTGAATTTGAATATGTTTTGCTATCTTTCAATTGTCACGATAATAAAGCGATAAAACGGACTTGACTTATTTTATGATATTGATCTGACAAAGTTCATAAAGGTCAATGTCATTTGGATAAAATTGTAGGTAATGGTCTTAGGAAGCTTTATGTACCAAGTTTTATGCTTTTATACAACTGTGCACATTCTTATGACTTATAAGGAATGAACGTAATAGGGGCCACTATACTCCCGTTTTTCTCTATAACTTATTGGTATAATACATTAAGCATAGAAATAGCATTTACCTCACACAGATAAGGCCCTAGCTTTAAACTAATATTACGTAATTAAGTTAAACATACTATTATATGACAGGTTCGTAACGAACAAGAGACACTTGAAGACACTCGACGGGAAAAAGACTCTCTAGAATCGAGTATGTACGAATCTCGAACTTTGATTGGTCAACTTGAAGCGAGAAAGGACCAACTGGAAGCGGAACTCAACATTCAACAAAATAGCAAAGACAAAATCACAGGTAACGATATGATTTTTTTCTCGTTGATATTGAAATAATATTCCAGTGGTGGGATTCAAGGCCGGGGCTTAATACAAAAAAATATATTACTTTTTATTTTATTTTCAGCATTAAAAATAAAGTCCCGTAAGTATTAGATAGATTATAAGTACCTATACTTAACCCTTTAATGATAATGTAATATATACCTACATTAAATCATTTAATGAGGCATTTATTAATAGTTATATAAATATTGAAAAACTGCACAGTAAAATATGGGCAATGTGTCTTGTATTTAAAAATTCTTTTTTCTATATTACTTTCAAATGTATTTATTTATCGTGTATCATTATAAATTACTGATATTCTTTGTATATTGTTCTATATACTAATTATAGTTATTTCTTATTATCTAATATTTAAAAAGTTCATATAAAAACTTTTAATTGACAAAATGTTATAATATCTCTGAGATAAATTATGCACAGGTATAAATACACAACATACTCGTAGGTATATAACATACATAATAATATTTTATATTGTTTTTTCTTAAACATAGGTTTATGTTTACAATGTTTTAATAATCAAATGTAACAAATAAAAACTATGTATAGATTGGTAATAATTATATCAGATTGTTATGTTCTGATTTCTGAAAATGTTTAACTGCATTAGATAAATAAAAAAGCCTGTATTACGATGATGCCTTTAAACGTATTCTTAGCTATAAACCACAAAAATATTCAGAGCTTCGCGCTTATTTAGAGGCTCGGCTTCACGCTTCGCCATACGTGACAGGAGATTGCACTAACTCCTACTCCTTAACAAGAACCTATATCCGCCTCTATATTCTGTCATATGATATACTATCAATTTCAATACATAATTTTATGAATTTATGGAATCTGTTCAATACATTTTCATTTTTTCTCATTTTTAAATATTATTACTAAATATATAAATTGTAAAATAATAATGGGATAGAAAAGTTTATATTATATGTTTTGCAAATAGTAATAGATCGGATTTTCCCGTTAAATTACGAAATCCGTTAATTTTTGGCGTATTATTACGCTGAACCTATAGATATTTTTTAAGTATCTAACTAAGTAAGTAATATTTTCAAGGCCAACTAAAATTTCTGGTAACTGTATAACTTCTATTATATAAATAAATAAAAAACTTCTAAAAATATTATATCATTATGCATTCCATAAATTAAGTAGAATTAATCTATAAGAAGAATAAAAATCTTAAAATGTTTGTGTTTTGAATAGTGCATGCATTGTATTCTTGTATTTCTATATTGATTTTGAATTATATTTATATATGCGCCAGATAGTTGTAAAGATAATATAATTGGAATATATAAATATTATATTATATATTTGTAAAATGTAAGGTATGTGTATAAATAAATAATTATATAATAGTAATATGCAAATACAATACATATTTTATACTATGAAGATTTACATTTTATTATTAATTCAGAGTATCTAGCGAATTGAATCAGTTTATAAATCGTTGTCAAACTCCAATTTATTTCAAATTGTAATGAATAATTAATGTATCCAAATTATGAATAAAAAATGCAACAACAAGACCCTCTTGTCCATTCAGAGGAATTGACTCGTGCCCGCCAGGATTTCAAGATCGAGTACGACAAACTGGTTCGCTCTCGAAATGATCTCCAGGCTTCCTTCGACAAGTCCGAACAACAACTGCTGGCCTCATTGGCTCAGACAGAGAATCGCCACTCGGCCGCTGTGGACCACATTAGCCGAGACCATACGGCCGCTTATGAGCGCTTAAACGCCGATCATGCTGCGGCTCTGGAGATTGTCCGCGTGGAGAGAGAGGAATTGGCGAGTCAATTGGTGCGTGAAAGAGAGGAGATGACTGAGAAGGTTGAGAGCTTGCAGAGGTGGGTGGTCCTTCTATACCACGTAGGACTTTACAATTTTCTAATTTTACAGTTGCTTTTAGACTGAATTTCAATTGAAAAAGATAATCAGAAAAAACAATTCGAATTCATTGTTTTTCTTTATAACGTATCATTTAATTACTAAGAAATTACACGTTAAGTATCCTATTTAATTTTCGTTGAAGCATTATTTAATCGAATTATTTTACTTTGTATTATTTGAATAATTTGGACATATAAACTTATTTTAGTAACATGGTTTTAGTGTATATGTAGTACCTCTCCTCATTTCAGAGAACGCGATGAGTGTCTACTGACGACCGAAAGTGACAAACAGCAGACCCTGAATCTCCTGGAACACGAACGCTCCCAGCTGATGGAGCGTCTCTCAGGGAGTCAGGACAGTCTGGCTTCGGTGCGTGGACAGTTAGAGCGCTGCCGGAATGAGTCGGAGGCGCGCCATTCGCAGGACAGAGAGCTTCTCAATCAGGCCAATGCGGATCTCAAACGGTTCAGGGATCAGTTGGAAGAAACCTGGTCAGCTGTCTTGCTTGTTTGTTTATTTGTCTATCATTCCTTCGTTTATCAATTGCACAAGGATAAACTCAAAACTAAATTGATCATATAAAACAGAAACAAATGAAAAGTTATAAAAAGAATTATAACTTTAATTAACTCTATGTTGTTCCTAAATATATTCAAACAACTTCATAATGTTATGCCAAATGTTGTACGGCATAGCTCAAGCTGTACCAGACGTCAAGAAGGCGAGACAGGTGATATACACCTTTAAAGATTTTACAACAAATAACATAACCATTACTCGCATTTCCGAGGCACGTGACCTCTTGAAAGCTTATTTAAATACCCTAAAATGCAGATAACTTCCTGTAAGATATTAACATCGTCAACCGTCTATGAACCCAAAGGTCTCTAGGCAGGATAAGAAAATAGAATGTACATATAATCTAACAATTATGATTAATTTTACATATTATCAGAAAATATTAGAAAATACAACAACTTGATGCCTTCTATTTTACAATTTCAAATCAGCTCAAATTTTCAGTTTTCAATTTGTTTGGTTATCAAACTTTGTTAAATCTCAGGGCGATAAGTGTGTCTAAATTTCTTCCTGTAAAAAGTGACATGAGTATTATACAAGTAATTTCCATAAAATACCAGCAATAATTTATATATATATATCGGGCAATTTTCACTGGAAAATAAATCTGTCTGCCTACTTATAAAAGAATTAGAAAGTACAAAAAAAAGTATATTGTTTCGGTCAGCGATATTCAGATTATATTTCTATATATTAATCTGAAAGCTAAGCACATGAATGTTTCAAAAGAAAAGCCGCACATTTTTATCAATTTTAGACTACTTAAATTGTTGTTGTTTATTTAGAGCAATATTTGCCCCGGAAAATTCTAATTTTGACGATTATCTCTATTGTATTACATATTGCACATTCTAGGGTACAATAACAACTATGAGCTTACTATCTTCTCTTCAGCACCTCTCATGACCGCGAGATGAAACAGCTATCTAATGAGTTGACGACGGTGTGCCAGGAGCGAGATCTTCTTAAACGAGAATGTGCTGATCTCAGTCTTGAGATGAAATTGATCGAAGAAGCGAGAGACAAACTGCGAAGGGATCTTCTCGATTCACACGACAAATGTCGACAAGGTTACTTTTTATCTCCTCCTTGATGATTAATGATTATTCATAATTAACAACATATCAAAATAATCAATTAACTAAGTTTTCAAACATCGTGTTTTGAAAAAGTATATTTATTATTTAGTATGATCCATCTTGGAAACATTTACTTAAAATTCAAAAACTCCTCTGGTTTAAATAACTGGTGAAAAATTGATAGCTTTTTAGAGTTTGCAATAGTGACTATAATAGTTACAATAACACACTCAAACGTTTAATTATTTATAGTTACAGTGAGCTAATATTCAATGCAGACTCTCCAAAATCATATTTTTGACTTTTGGATAGTTAAAAAATATATCTTTATGTTTGTACGATATTTGCCGCAACTACGCATCTTTTTAGTTGTATTACAAACACATTCTGATTATCCTTTTGGTATATTAAATGTAGAGGAATTTTTTCTTACAATTAAGATTTATTATGAACACCTTAAATCATCTATTTTGGGAACTTATATTATTTTATAATAGTATACATTTTTATGGCTCTATGGTGTCTTTGTAAGTTTCCTTGCCCTCTTAGTAACCAAGACAATTGTATGCCTCCCTACTTTCTCTTCAGTGGAAGAAGAACTGACGATTCTACGGAAGGAGTTACAGGACGCCAGACGCTCCCTAGCTGAAGAGGAACATGAGAAGACGACCCTGGAACGAACGAACTCGGAGCAGCGAGAGAAGATCAAAGATGTCGAGTCAGAGAAGGTTGAACTGGTGCGCCAGCAAGCGGATATGCGTCAGCGCTTTACTTGTGAGTCCCATATTGCCTCTTTTCACTCTGCTTATATTTGTATGGGTGTTTGTGCACATGTTTCTCTGTTTCTAATTAGTAGCTCCAAATTTGCATAATATGTTTGTCCATCTGTTTATATATACATATTTCTAATCGTTAGCGTTAATCTGATTATTAATCTGTTTGTTATTTTCTATTTGTTAGCTCCATAGAAAATCTTTTTCTATTATTAGTTCCAAAGTTTTTGTTTGTCTGTCCGGCGGATTTAGGGGTATGGGATGTACAACATTCCTAAATGTTCTTTGAAAAAATGCCGTTTTTAAAAAGGGCATTTATTGCAGTATTATTATTTACTCTTCTTTCTCTTACTGTTAGCTCCAAATTGGTTACGTTTATCTTGCCTGTCTGTCTGTTTGTTAATTGTATCTTTGTCATTCTCTAAACATTATCTCAGAATTAAATTCTGTTTGCTTACGTTTATCTGTCTGTTTGTCTAATTTTTATTTCTTTAACTATAAATTTGGTTCATAAATGTTGTATTTTCTTTTAATAAAATTTAGTATTTAATTGAATATCTATAATTGTATCATCATAGATATTATACTTTATTTTAATATAATTATGGTATGTAGTTCAATATCTATCATGTGCTTATGTTTTTGTTTGTTGTTGGTCTTTCTATTGTCTGCCTGTTTGTTTTTATCTATAATTGTTAGCTCTAAATCTAACTTACTATATACTTTCTTAATGTATAAAAGTAATGAGAGAACACTCATTCTTTACTTGATATAATCGTATGATTGTATAAATATTTTATAAATGCTTAATTACGCTTCTGTGATATTTCTAAATTATCTATGATATCATTAATGTAATTCAGTTTTGTTATTCAAATATTTGCATCATTTAGCAACAACATCATCGACGAAATCCTGCCTTAAAAATAAAAAGAGTTCAGGTATATTTACTATTAATTACAGCTGATGACAATTGGAAGCTTCTACATATTATCTACAAGCTTCTTCGGCACTAGTCTAAAATGCCATTAGAAAATTTCCATTATTTAAAGGAAATAAACAGTGTATAATAGTTTTGCTTTGCTTACTTTGCTTTTTACTTTCAAATAAAATTATATGTTATATATTTTTATTATAATAATTTCATTATAATAAATAATAATATATTTTTTTAAGCAATATAAAATATATAATTTTTCTTGTCTCTGGTTTTTATTTACTAACTATTGTATAAGATTATTTTTTCATAATTAAACATCGTTTATTCATTTTTGTTTATTAATAAAATAATGTTTTGATTATTGTTTTTATTTAGATTGACTGATCTGTCTATTTGTGTATTAAAATATATATTATCATTTGAAATTAATATTGATTCCTATGCAATAACCATGTCTATTTGGTTTTGTTAAAAGGTATGTGCTTTAATGATATTCTGTATACTAAATGTATATATTATATCAATTGTTGAGATTTAATATATTTAAAATATATTCATTTCTTTAGTCTTAATTTTATAAAAACTTTAATATACTTATTTTTTTAAGTCACAATGATTTGCTGAATATTGCAATATCCAAACTTCATTGATTAATTATGCTTTCTATGTATTAATGATACCCACTTACAATGCATGTAGTTATTTTATGTGGAGTAATAGGGACAGTAAAAACAAATTTTACTAACAACATGTCTTCATAACTCGGTTTACTATATATATAATGTTCAGTTTTTTAAAGTAATAACCTGACAAATGGAAGCTTCCATCCCTTTTATTTATTATTAACATCAGTTCTTCAGATAGTTATATATATAACACTAATTCTGAGCAACAAATTTTAAGTTTTTAATTTATTCTGGCTAGCGATTATGTTTTTTGGGTTAATTCGAGCATGCTGATTACGAATCTAAAATCCATTTTGTTCCATCACATCCCAGTTTTTTTTAAATGTCAAACAAAATTAACCTAGAATCAACCAATTCATTTTTAAGCAAAAATTAAAAAGATGAGCAAATTTTTTTCCACAACTTTTAATCAACAAAAAATGTAATATGTAGATCAAAAAGTATCAATAAAGAGTGAATGTCATTCAGAATTACAAAAAATAGTCATGTAAAGTCAGAAGTGATTAGCATTTGACTTCGTTTGTGCTGTATGTTATCGCGCTTCAGCAGCCAGACAAAGTCAGCTAGCATTGATGGACCCCACTTTCATTTGTATCTCTGTTCCATCACAGCAATATCCTGGTGAAACCGTTCCCCATGTTCATTGAAGATATCTGCAGAGTTAGGAGCAAAGAAATCTAGATGAGACTTGAGAAAATGCAGCTTCAGAGACATGTTGCAACCCATAGCATTATAAGTGCTGAGCAACTCTTCAATCAGTTCGTGAAAGTTATCTGCTCTATGTTTCCCCAAAAATCCGTTACAGACATTTTTGAACGCAGTCCATGCTGCCAACTCCACAGG
>JAYRBW010027928.1:0-12314 GCA_036023295.1 Invenusta paracnida
GGATGAACTTTGATATGATTCGAACATGCTTTCACTATAGCGTTATCCTTCCACTGGCATGTTATAACATCACCATCGCTTCGCCAATCCAAAGCTCCTTTTTCCTCTTTCTTCATATGTGACGAAACCAATAGACAACGATTTTCGCGCACTGTACCTGTGGCTTTGAATCCGTGATCCTTCAGCTGAATCATAAACCGATGACTTGTAAAAAAGTTGTCAAAAGTTAGTGTGTGCCCTTCAGGATTCGTGCAAGTTCCGCTCATTTGTCGAATGATTCTTTCGCTCAGAGGTTCTTCTGTGTTGTCAATAGCGCCACCATATGGTTGAAGATTGAAAGGATACCCGTCAGTAGAGCACATTGCCCAAATTTTGTAACAAAAACGAATTGGTTTCCTTTTATGAACATTTTTCCTGAATGCATGCCAAAATAAGGCACCATACTTTCATCGATGCTGAAATGTTCATCAAAAACATCAAACTTCTGCAGTTTATCATTGAGATGACTGTACAGATGTCGTATCTTGGAATATTTATCTGCCGTATCCAGAGCAGTGTTGTCAACGAAACGAAGAAACTGTTTTACTTTCCGAAATCGTTCACGTGGCATTGTTTTAGATACTATAGGGCAATATAAGTCAAGTGCAGTCGACCAATAATAATCCTTTGATGGCAAGGTGTTATAACCGCTCAATAGCAAAATACCGAAGAAGTTGTATATTTTTTTCTGATGAAGTCCGGTAATCGGCACCTTTTTGGAAAGCATAACGATTACTAAAATTAACAGTTGTTGCAATGTACTCTGGAGTCATGTATAGCTTGAATAGATCACATGGAGTTAGTTCGATTAGATCAAGGCGAGAATGCACATTCGAGGACATTTTCGTGCGAGTGGAGTGTCGTAATCATCACTCTTCTTCCATCTTGATTCCACACGCGCTAGTTTTGGTTTAGGTGCAGGTTCAGGTTCATTTGACGTTGACACTAACTCCACATTACCTGCGACATCTTGAGGAATGTTTTCCTGGAAGTTGTTATCTTCTGAAAAAGAAAAAAATCCATAATCTATATTATAATAAGAGTCATGTCTGTGTTTCCGTATATATCTGTTATGGAATTGTTCGCTATCATAGACACCTTCTGAGCCTATCATCGAAAAGAAAATACAGTAAACCTACATAGACTATTATGGAAATACATAATAATAATAATTTGTATATAATATGACAGTATGTACTGTACTACTAATATAAATAAGTCAATCCTTGATTATCCGCCACTCGATTATCGAACTCTTTTGCATTTCCAGGAGCTTGGTGGATAATCAAAAGTATATAGATAAACAATGTAATCAACTTACTAATATGCTCTCATCAGTTGTATCTCCACTTTCTTGCGGAGGCAGCATGCAAATTTCATAATCCTCGACTTCACTGTCCGATACCAGAATGCGGTGAAGGTCAACAGCTTATTGTAATGTTATTAATCGTTGTCTCTTCATTATTAATCAAACAAAATAAACTTCATAAAACTAAATTTCTAAATAATACATGTTATTCTAACACGCAGTAAGCAATCCAATTCTGCAAAGGTAAAATCAAAATAGTCGATGTATTAATTCAATAAGCTGGGTAAAAAAGAAAGATAGCAAAAACATTTTTACCTACAGATTTGAATATACAGTGTTATATTTATAGACACATAATATACTGCTGTGTAAATTAGTCAACGCCGTAATGCACTAACCGATAAATACTCTGTTTTCAAAATATGTACATAATCAATTCGCTAGCCGCCAACGTTCCAATATTGGAATATACTTAGTTAGCTCAATCTCCACGTTTGATTATGATATAAATGTAATAAAATTTCACTTGTTATAATGTGATAAGATGTTGGCTTTATGTTTTAGGTAATATTTTTTATGAAAACATTTTATCCTATGATTGAAAGACATTAAAAAAAAGTTTAAAAATCTCCAAAAATCAATATTTTACCAATATTTTAAAATAATATTTTGCATACAAATTATTATTTTACATACAGTGAATAATAAATAATGAAAAGCAAATATGAAAAATACATTTTATTATAACTTTAATTTAAATCTAAAATGATGTTCCAATATTGGAACGTTGGCGGGTAAACGGTTAAGTCATCATAAAAATTAATGAACGTTTTAACGTTTATTTAATTGAAGCTAAAAATGTATGATGAGTGTTGAACGCTGCACTATTTGTAGTAATTGCAGAATCGAGGATTTTATAAGAATAACAAGTTAAAATAGAGTCTAAGACATGTTTGTGTTGTAAGGTTTAAACAATTGTGAATGAAATATATGAACGCTTACAAAATGTAAATGAGATGAGTATGTTTATTTGGCAACATTAAAACATGCGTTTATATTCTATATCGAATACAATTTAATTGCAAATGGATAGCTATAAACCTGTATGTTTCAATAATGTTTACATCTGTAGTTGGCTTAAATGTGCATATTGTAACGAATGAAACGTTTTGCAATATTATTAAGTCTTTACACAAAATATATTACTTTGAATTGTATAGAATTGCAATGTTATCGTGCAAACTACGTGGTCGTCAAAACACCTCAAATGTGGGAAAGTGCTAACAGAATATGCCAAGCTTTTGGTCTTCATTTGGTGTCAATTAAGAATAAAAAGGAACTGGTGAGTGTAATAAGATGTTACATATTATCTTATTAGCATACTTTTTAATTATATATAGTATATTATTCATTTAAATATTACAGCACTTGAAGTGAGAGACAGTCATGTATCATTGGGTTAGACACTTATTTTGTGCGATTTCGTTTTCGAGTTAGACTTTTCAAGAATATCAAAACAGGCCAGTTAATCTCTAAGCGATAACAGTAACAGTAGAACAAAGAGTAGGAAAGTCTGTGAGAAAATGGTTGGTGACATAAGAAGGGCACGAAACTTGAGCGAATGGGACGTTAACATGTGTTGGAGTTGGAGCCAGAACTGTGAAGGACTTAATACGAATATGCCAAGGTTTGAATTGCGCTGATGACTCCCGGTTGGGAAAAATTCTACTTGTTGATTGTGTCTAGGGAAACATCTTAGTGACTGCGGACCTGAACTGATAAAGTTGTAGGCTGATACGAAAACATTGATAATGGCAAATGGGGTTGCCATGTCAAGGCAGTTTTCTTGACTCCGACTTTTTTGTTTTCATTATCAGTTCAATTCCATGCCGGAGGCGTTGTGACGAGTTTAATGGTTACCCCTGTCGCAGTATGGTTTTAAAAGCTGGCGACGGACCAGGCTTTGAAATCGTGTAGCTTAAAGGGATGGCCTCTTTTATTATGGTAGCATTGTGTTGAACGCAGTCCTTTGCCTTGTGTGTGATGTTCTCAATGTGTTCTCTGATAGTGTCAGTTTCTGGAATCCAGCATTATATTCTAATCTATTGATTGTCATACATACCTTTGTGTTGGTACCAGGTCTTCAATGGTTCTAGCAGTCATGTCTTAAGTGAATTTCAACTTGTAGATATTTATTTATGATAACAGTGCTCTGAATATCAGTCATATATTTGAAAATATTTATAATACAAATGCATTCTTTTAAAACAGCAACATTTACAACCCGCATTCGTCTGAGTATAGGCCTTTCTGATTGAATGCAGATCCTCCTCGAATCATTGCTAACATTTTTGACAGATGTTAGTGTCAAAGTATGGTAGTAGCACAAAAAAAGATAAGGGCGCAGAATATAGCAGGGTCCATGGACTCTTGTTGTGTATTAGGTTTGCAAGAAAAATTGTCAACTTTGCAAGATATTTTACAATTTAAAACAAAGTTGAACTACGTGCAAATTATCGATGGAAAAGTCAAAAAGCACACTATAGTTTACATTTATTATAGTCATTAAATAAGTATCGTACGTCAGTGGTTTATTCGATAAAGCTTGTAAAGGCTTTAGCATTTCGGAAAAGTTACTTTATATATTGAGATACTGAAGGCATTTATAGTACTAAGGAAGGAGCAATTGTATTGTATGTTTAGCTATTAAATATTATGTCACCAGATAAATGTGACGAAATGTACGAATTTAAAATAATGGAATGTTAGTTTTTACTAAAAACTTAATTATTAATTATATTTAATAAACCGTGAATATGTAATTTGAAAAGCAATATGATATTCTAATGCTCATAGATGTCATATTTAAACAGGACGTGTTCCATCATTGCATCATTTTTTTATTTAGCGGTGCATACGGACGCTTTTCACTGGTAGGACCCAGTATAAGCAAGATCAGATATGGATTGGTTTAAGAGGATTCAAAAATGAGTCTGATTATACCTGGACGGATGGATCAAAAGCTAAATTCTTGTAGGTTCATTAAATATGCATAATACTTGACACTTTGAAAGGTTTGATACTATGAATTATTAATCTTTTATTTCAGAAAATGGGACCAAATTATCGAAAAAAACGTCTTTAGAATCCCAGAAAACGATTGTATTATGATCAAAGATTTAACTTTGTTTGCACATACAACATGTGCAGAAATGAAATCGTTTGTCTGTTCCAGAACTGAAAAGATTATTCCAATACAAAGCAAGTTTTATAAGACAATAATTACTACCTGTAAATCTACAATGATATACAACAGTAACACTTTTTTGTTAATATTAATGTGGAGTTATTAGATTAGTTATTTTATTCCAATACTGGTGCAGAAAATCAACTATAGCTTCATTTCTTACTTATCTACATATTTTTCAAACAGTCAACTACAAAATATTTTAATTTGATTCAGATTGTTGTATTAAATGTAAGTGATGTAGAGTACGATCAAATAGTATAGAACATATATTCTGAATTGTATATCGTTGAATAATAAAAATATAATAGAAATATAATATACACAGCTGATAAATAAAAGTGAACATATGTTTTTACTCTAATAATTTAGAAGAGACATGCACTGATGACATATTTATGGGTTCCGAGTCAGCAACATGGAATAATGCTGAACAGAACTGTCAAAAGTTAGACAGACATCTCATCTCCATAAAAAGCAAACGAGAACTTGTAAGTTTAAGTGTTTACGAAAGGTTTAGTCTGTTTTTATTTTCGAAATACATATACATAGCTAGTATTAAGTGTGAGGTGTTATTTGAGTGTGATTATTTATGAGAATGTACATGTATATATTTAGTACATAACAGTTAAATTGTATATATTTATCTAAGTATTGATACCGTGATATTTGTTAATCATATTTTAATAATCTGTTTTGTCAATACACATGTTAAATACACATACAAAATTCAGTTTAATGCAGTTGATTGTATGGATTCATAGTGAAAACTCGTAAATATTTAAAAATCGCCCATAAAAAACTCGTATTTAAAAACTGGGAATGAAGACCTCGTGTTTAAAAACTCTTATTGAAAAACTCGTAGTTCACTCGTCGATGAACTAATCGTATTGTAAAAGTTATATTGAAAAACTAGTATTTGAAAACTCATAAAAGAGGAGTGATGTACAAAATCTCATATTGAATAATTAATTTGTATGAACAGATATAGTGTTTAATAGTTGTCAATGTTACTTGATGTTCGAGATGGACTCGCGGCTTCGAGTGGCCGCCAGCTTTTAATAGTATATGGGTTATATGGATGTTGTAACGGCTATAGCACCGTTTTTAATTTACGAGTTTTTAAGTACGATTATTTAAATACGAGTTTTTACCGTGTTCCCGATTGTATAATAATTATTTATTAACTGTGCAGAGAAATTGCTCATTAGAGTGTATTAATTTAAATGTTTTATTAGCTAGTGGTTTAAATTTATCTAATTTTCGCTAACATCGGTGAAATGCTAGAATTTCTAATTAGCTAACTGAATAAGTTGCAGCTTTCAAACTTAACTACAAAACATATGATGCTGTACAAAATGAGTACATAGGCTCTGAATAGAGCCAATTAGAAATCACTGACACTTATATAAACATTGTAATATATTTGGGTTCAATAAAGCTATATTGCATACTAAATGTTAAGCTTATTTTTATGTAAACAATATCAGTTACGAATAATTTATTTATGTTAGTTTCTAGACGTCATACACTGACGAATGATTACTTGCAGCAGAATGTAATACAAACTGTGTTACATGCTGTTATCACCGAAGTCAAACATATTGTTTAGTTATTTATTATTGTATAACAACTTAAAATTGAGGAAATTATATGTAAAACATACTTCTACGGTCTCCTAATGACCAGCCAGGAAGACTTTATCTCCAAAGTACAAAATACATTAGCCTCTTCTAACAGTTTCAGAACGTAATGTTTGGATAGTGTTAATGTAGTTTTCCATTTTTTTTCCCAATATGTCCGGTTAGTAATTGCTTCTATAATTCAATTATCATAAAGAAATATCGCTTTTAATATTTAATGATATTCGCAATATTGTTATTGTATAATCCATGCAAATAATATGGACAACATGACCGCATTACTATATGGCCAACATTGCAATTGTAATAATGAGAACATTTCATTTTTTCTGTTTAATCATACCCATCACAGGAGTGTTTGAAAAAATATCTGATTAAATATAATTTGATCAAATCTCGCATTTGGATTGGTCTCCATAGAAGTTACATGACAGTAGCAGGGATATATAAATGGACGGATGGATCAAAGAACTCTGACATTTTTGAAACGTGAGATATTGTTTAATATTAATGTTCTATTAATGTGATAGTAGAATAAATGATATATGTTTATCAGTATAATAATACCCGTGTATATATTGTATCTATCATAATAGCTATAGTAATAGTTAACTTAACTAATAAACTTAGTGTAATAATAGTAAATATATATCAAATCAAGAAAAACAAGGTTATAATTAATACAGAACATATCACACACAGAAAACGTATTAGTTGCTTAACAATTATTGATGTGTATGTGAGTAGATGCATGCAAGTTACACAACATAATAGGCATTAAAAGAGTAATAAATAAATATAGTAATAAAAAATATTTGACATTTTATTGTGAACAGTTCATTCAGAAAGGCGATCTGTGTTTAATTTTGTGTTCGAATAGAATAAGAAATAATTATGACATATGAATCATTGAGTGTTACAAGTGGTAATGACAAATATTAACACTAACATTTATGAAATGTGCATATTGAATAATTGCTACTTCCAAAACTAAATGAAAAGATGTGTTATGTATTTATGCTTTTTGCATATATATATTAACGTGAATCTTTGTATATATAAGAACATTTCTTGTTATTAAGCACATACATTTTACACAATTTATATTCCAATGTAGACCATGGCTTCCAGGGGAACCTCAAAATTACGACATTGAAAATGAAAAAAGGAAATGTGTGTTTTTGAACAACGGAACCCAATTTGCAGATTATAGTTGCAATGCGCAATATCGGTATATTTGTGGAAATATAAACTATGAAAAAAGTAAGTAATAAGTAATATATGAAAGTAATACTTGTACCATTGTTGCACATCAGCATATTTTGTTTATATAAATGATTACACGTTAGACATCTAACACATTGTCTCAATATAGAATACAACTTGGTTTAGTAAGCCTGTTTGCCTCTCCACACTTTAATGAAGAAATAAAAGAATTGCTGTTATTTTATCAGAATGTCAAAATACGATAATCATAACTGTGATGAATTAGTAATATGTTGGATCCACATTAATGTAATTATTCTCAAAAATCAATTATTATATTTACAAAAGTTGCATAACTTAAGTAATGTACTTCATATAGTAAATAAATAATACATTGACGTTGTAATCGATTGTTTTTAAAACAATTTACTTTGAATTACATAAAAACAACATACAATGTTATAAACTTGTCAATGGTAATATGAAAATGATTCCATTGAAACTAAGAGTCGAAAAACTATGATTTGTTTTGTAATAATATGATTACTAAGCTCCAATAGCGTGACCTAATTTGCACATACGTTTTCAAGCACATATACGTGTGAGAGCAATTAAACAATAACAAATTATAATCAATACGGATCAAATTCAGTTATTTATTTAGAAAATGTATATATTTTGAAATTATAAAATACGTTATTTAGTGCCTTTACACTTTGCTATAGTTTCATAACTATAACTTGTTTATTAGAGCATAAGCGATTAGCATGACGATGTTAGTTTACGGCTGAGAAAGTTTATATTATTTTCAGAAATGTGTAGGTATGTACAAATTTGCAAATAATTTTGCCAAATGTTTCGATACAATGTTATTTAGAAATGCATTAAAACGACAAAGATTCGGCAATTTGTTTCTGAAGTATAATTCAGATTATTTTTTTAAATACATTCGATTTTTTTAAACTCCGTTTTTTAGATCACAATGTATTAGCGTGAAAATCAATTTTAAATAAACTGTTCCTTGTTATATGGGCTTTTCTGATAATTCTTAGATTGTTTTTAAATTATCGATAACAAGGTAATGTTATCAACGTTTTTTTCGATACCTTTGCGTATATATCACTTTTTCTATTAAATTTCTTACACATGAGTGATTGTCTCTTTTTACTAGTTGCTTAAAATCAAGCGTACACTAAACTGCTAAGCATTATGTAGTGTACTAACTCACTTGAAATAATGCAATTTTAATTGTGTCATAATCATGTGATGATTCATTTATCGTAGAACGATAAAAACTGATTATATTATAAAGTTACTTTTATGTATTTACTTTTCATAAGAACCCTTTGAGTTCCTAAAAAATCACGATTACCATTTTTTCAATATAACGAAGACATGGACGGATGCTAGGGAGCATTGTGAACACCAGGGTCTCAATCTAGTTTCTCTACACTCACGTACACAAATTGTAAGATTTCAAAGAATAAGTCTACCGATTGATTACTTATTTTTGTTACAATAGTCAACGTATATGTATTAATCTTCTATTGATTGTATTAAACTGATATTAGTTACACAAACATCGAATATAAACTCTGTGAAATGTTACATCTACAAGCCTCAATTACATATTTAGCTTAATAGGTTATTAGTGACATCCAAGTCAATTATATGCATAGTTAAACATTCTCAAGGGTCAAATAAGTCCCTAATATAGTGGTTTGAATGTTAATCTTTAAATGTTTATCTCATAGTCTAAAACGTGTGAATTGTTTATTTATAAAATACATATTATTTACACTATATTAGTTATGCATGCATTCGATATAAAATAATATCATTTGTCATTTTTATTATACATAATATTAGGATTACCTCCAAGAAAAATATAATCTCAGAAAAGAAAGAATAAATGCTTGGATTGGATATAAGCATGAAAGTATTTCGAAACCAATATACTGGACTGATGGAACAATATTGGCATTCACGTAATATTTGGAGTATATATCTTAATTGAAATAACAACTTGTTTGAAAACAATTATGTCAACGTTTGAATTTATTTGTATGTGGCAGTTATTGCCATCAATTTAATTTTGATGAAATCTGCTATTTTGACAGAATAGTATTTTTTTACAAATTACATATTTTATATTATTATAATTGATATATTAATAGTTGCATAGCTGATGTAAATTGGCATGTTTTACATTGCCTTTTGCACATCAATAGTTTGCTAGGACATCATATAGAACCATATTATTTTGTTTACACATGTTAAAGCAAATGTTGTAAACTAATTATTTACCAAATAAGATGGATATTTTCTACCAGAGTACTCTGTAATTGTTTGTTGATGTTTCACTTCTAGTCTAAACTGCAATGTGCAAAATAATGTATTGCATAATATTATTTTTATATATTATATTTATAAAATTTAAGAAATTATTTATTTGAACTGTGCATTAACTGACATTTAATAGACCTTGGGACTACTACATACCAAACGATTCACCCTTTGTTGCACCAATCTATGAAGCTTTTAGGAAATCAAAGTGTGTCAATTTGAAGTTCAATGGAAACTTTTTTCATAACTTCTTCCGTCAAAAACTTCCATTTATATGTATGAGCGGTGAGTATTTAAACATTATTTTGATATCGTATCTTCAATTTGAGATAAAATCATTTCCATTAAAACCAACATTCTTAACTTTAAAGTGACAGTCAAAAAAGTTGTAATATACATTATTCTCTATTACAGTATGTAAATGTATAATACGTTTAAGTTTACAATGTTTTATTACAAAAATAGAGTACTCGAAATACATTATTGATATATCTTAAAAGTTATATATATATTAATTTTTTTAAATAACAAGTTACATATAACTCGTTTTTTCCCGAATACAATATACATAAAAGAATATATGTATATATATATAAATAAAATAACATATTTATGTTAATTTATGTTTTTGCAATTAGAAAATAAACTTAGTCAGATAGTAGATGTTGGTCTCAATTTTTAAAAGTTTTGATTAACAGATATCATTATCATAAACATATACAAAATATGTATTCATTTACTTTTATTTAATTATTGATATCGATTTATACTGTTTATGGGACATAATATTTTGAGTGGTGCCACATTTTTCTAGATTTTGCAGATAAAAAATACTATCAATATGGGGAAATGTTCGCACATACGTACCATACATTTGAGCATATGAAATCAATATACTGCAATACAGATTATACATCTAGATCTTAATTTGTCAATATTGTCAATCTTAGATGTTTCCAACATTTGCCTTTGTGTATATGATATTGTTGTTGTAATATTTGAAATGCTTTTGTTATTACTGCTTGTATTACATTTTAGTAATATATGTAATACAGTTGGTAATGTATAATCTCTATGAAAGGAAAATCAATAAGCCAATATTTTCTTCATATACCGACATTTTCAAGCAGATTGAACATAAATAACAAGTACACAATTTTGTATATGCTACAATCAATATGTACATGGTCGGTATACGGCCCAGAACATAGGCACAGATGCTCTGTCTGCTATCGCAGCCTGAGTTATTCGAATGCTTAGCAAAACTTCTCACAATACGGGTAGACATATTATGCAAAGTAGAGTGAAAGAGCACAAGGGCAATTGAGGTCGTTATTTACGTGTACAAGCTGTAATATAGGAATAATGATCCAAACTAGCGTTAACATTCTTATGTCTCGGCTCTCACTCTCTAAATATAATTAATAATATGAGAAACAGAGTCGCAGGTTGGACTACATGACAATGCCAGTAAGACTAAAGTGATGACAATCCCTGAAAATGTATTGCCGGTGATTTGCTGCTTCTGATGAGCATGCAGACGAACAAGTCCTGCACAAATGTAACACCTATAAATACTTTGGAGGATTTCTTCAGTACTCTCACATAGACTTCGTCCACGTTGCGGTCTCGCATGGCAACAACCTAATTCAGGCACTCCGCATTCCTATCAAACTCACTACGAGCACTTATCTTCACGTTAATAGTAGAATCTGTGTTCTGTATTACAATGCCGAAATATGAACTTCGACAGAAAACTTTCAGAAGGAAATTGACAGCACAAATTTTCTTTGTTATGCCTACAATATTTATCGTCCCACAACTGTTCGAAACGAAACTATTTATCAGCAGGCACAAGTCCGTTTACTTAGTGCAGTACACAGTAAAAAGTGACTTGACCCTGTGGGTCACATGTTTTGCTCGTGAAACTACTGCTCCGAACGTTTAGATAAGGTACTTCTCTGGAAACCGACAGCTTTTCAACGTCGTGGAAAAGGTCTTCGATCTACTTTCATGACTCAAATTTTTGCAGACACACATTTCCTAGAAATTAACCTTCAATCCAGTATGTGTCACGTCGGGAGTGTGGCTATAATGCGTGTCATTTAAATGTTTTACCTTTTTTTGACTCTGTATATTTCATTAATTTTTGGTGTTTGGTCAGCATTACTGACACTGTCCGCTATTTCAGTATGTTGTAATATAATAATAATAAAAGTAATAGTGTGACAATGATCCCGTATTATAATGCAATTAATACTCAGAAGTAGGAATATATAAACATTATCATTTTACTTGGAACACATTTATCCAACTCACGAGACATTAAAAGAGGTTTTTTGATTTATTGTCTCACGACTCCTAATCTTAGACCTCTCCCCTTCAAAGCAGGTATTAAATAATTATTTTTTTTAGCTCCTATTTGCAGCACAAAAATGCATGATATGTACTACCATTCATACAAATAATTCAATTTAATTTTAAGTAGTAACTTTACTACATTTCATTCTGTACTTAACTTTTT